>JZKD02S1710717.1:37214-72630 GCA_000966675.3 Picea glauca
TAAAAGGAGGTTGCCCCCTTGAAGAGGCTTATTATCTGAAATTATCTCTTTTTCAAGGCGTTGAGTACTTTTCCTGAGGTTTTTATATGCTATATTGATGTTTGGTTCTTAACATTGAACTTGGATGATAGTTGCTTCTTCACCTCCTTTATTGTGTCCATGTTGTTCCCAATTAGCAACATCTCATCGACCTACAAAGCTATATATATGAAACGACCACCTTCTTCCTTGGAATATATGCAATGACCAACTTTGCTTCTCACAAATCCCAAACTAAGTATGTAAGTGTCAAACTTCTGGTACGACATCTTTGGTGATTTCTTTAGACCATAAAGGGATATTTTTGGTTTTCACACCAACTCTTTCTTACCCTTTACTACAAATCCTTCACGCTATTTCATGTATATTTCTTCTTCCAGGTCCCCATATAGGAACATTGTCTTCACATCCATTTGTTCTATCTCTAGATCGAATGTTGCAGCTAGAGACATTAGTACTCTAATGGAATTTGGTTTTGCAATAGGGGAAAATTTATCACTGAAGTTGACTCCCTCGACCTGGGAATAACCTTTCACTACTAGTTGAGATTTGAGATTCTTGACTTGACCTACGAGATTCATCTTCTTCTTGAACACCCACTTTCTAGAAACAAGCTTTCTTCCACTAGTTAACTTGACCAAATCCCATGTCACATTTTTGTGAAAGGATTCCATCTCTTCAACCAAGGTGTCCTTCCAAAGTTTACCCTCTGCTGAATCAACTGCCTCATTGACCAACTTGGGCTCATCGTCGATCGAAGTTAGCACGAATGCATAATGAAAGTCGGGAGGACTATACCTTTCAACTAGTTTTCTTATTCTTTTTTACCTCCTTACCACCAGAGTTAGTTTCTCCACCTCTTCCTTAGATTCATTCGAATCATCTAAATAATCTTCTTCATCCCTCAGTTCAAAACACACCGTAATTAGGATTATTCTCAATATAAACAACTTATTCAGGCTTGGATTTACCTCTGACTTCTCTAAAGAACACATCTTGAATGTACACTATTCTCCTTGATGCAGGATCCCAGATCTTATATCCTTTCATCCCTTATTTATATCCGATGAAAATACATTTGACTGCCTTCTTTTCCAGTTTTCTCCTCTTCTCCTTAGGAACATGTAAAAATGAATCACATCTAAATACTTTGAGATGTGCCACCGAAGGATTCTTACTAGACCATACCTCATTTGGAGTCGTGTTGACTAGCACCAACGAAGGAGACATATTTACCAGATATCTTGTAGTCTCAACTACCTCCACCTAGAATTCTTGTGCGATCCCAACACCACTGAGCATGATGCTTTCCTTATCCATGAATGTTCTATTCATTATCTCAACAAATCCTTTTTGTTGTGGGGTATATGGTGTGGTATTTTAGTTTTCTATGCCACACTGCTTATAAAACTGATTAAATTCCTTTCGAAAAAATTCACCACCATTGTCAGTCCTTGACACTTTAATCCTCTTTTCTGTCTGGTTTTCCACAAGATATTTAAACTCCATAAATCTCTCGAAAAAATATGATTTCTTCCTCAAGAAATATATCCATGTCTTCCTGGAAAATTCATCTATGAAGGAGACATAATATAGGGATCCACCAAGTGAAGGAACTATAACCGGGCCAAACACATCACTATGCACTAGTTCTAGAATCCCATTTGCACTTGTCACTCCAGATGGGAACCTCAAACGACTTTGTTTTCCCTATATGGAATGTTCACAAAAGTCGACTTATAAACCACATTCAAGAAAACCTTCGACCATACTTTTGATTTGCATAGCTCGAAGTCTGTTTTCTCCAATGTGTCCCATCCTCTCGTTCCATAACCTGGTCATGTCAATCTCATCATGTCTTGTCGAGAAGGTTTGAACCAACTTGGATCGATTCAAGTCAAGTTGTGTCGACATCGAGTTGGGTTGAGTCGAAGTCGAGTCGATTTTAGGAGTAACAATGTCATTGCATCCAGTCAAGTCGAAATGCCCTAACAACTTGTATAGGGTACCAATATAAACTCCTCTCATTAAGACTATCACACCTCTAACCATATTTCACAAATCCTTCTAAAACATAGTATTCACATATGCATCACTCATATTGCTGACAGATATTAGGTTTCTTTCCAAAACCAGAATGTGTGGTACACCTGGAAGGGTTCTTTTCCTCCCATCCTATAGTTTCAATCAAATTCTTCCCCGTTCGACAATTCTAGTTGTCGAGTCATCCCCCAATAACACATCACCCCCATCATATTGTTAATATTCAAAAAACCATTCTTTATGTAGTGTCATATGATATGATGATATTGAGTCGATCAACCAAACATATTGATCTAACTGTGTACTGGTCGACAACAAGTACACATCACCTCCTTTGTCCTAGATCGCCTTTCTCTCAGTCGACTGATTCTCGTCGGATCCAGCAATGAATTTTGTTTCCTTCAACGTACAATCCTTTTTTTAATGCCCAACTTTATCGCATTTCCAGCATCTTCATGTCAACTGAATTGGGGATTTTAATCTACCCTTTGACTTGAAATTTATATCGAAGAATCTAGCTTTATCTTTGTCTACTGGTTGACCTCTCACTACCAGAGAATATTTGGTTGATCCTTGCATGGTATTCCTTCTCATTTCTTTCGATGGTAGATAAGAAACCACATCCTCTAGCACTAGTGTGGTCATATTACTCCCAATATCCATGACTAAGCTATCCCAAGAGTCTGGAAAAGAACATAATAGACTGATACGCTTCTCCTCATCAAAATGATCTTAATATCCATAGAAAATAAATGGATTAACATGGTGTTAAACACATTTAAATGCTCAGTCACCGAACTGCCATCATTCATCCTCAGAAGATATAGCTTATTTTTGAGAAACAACTTATTTACCAGAGACTTTGATTGGTATAAGCTTCCTATCTTGTCCCATAGTTTCTTGGATGAATATTCACCCAAGACATTCAGTAACATCAAATCTGCAAGACAAAGATGAATCGTACTTCTTGCTCTTCTTTCTAGTTTCTCCCATTCTTTTGTTGATATGCATGTCAGTTGGGTACCTGGATAGACCGCTATCCATTGTTCTCGATCCATAAGAATAAATTCTGTTTTAAGCTTCCAAAGCTCAAAATTATGTCCATTGAATTTTCTATCTCTATTCTGGAACTACTCTCCATTCTTTACCATGATTTTTAATACAATTTATGACTTATGACTCTTATTGTACCTAGGGTTAAGTTCTCAGATTCAAGATTGGAAAATCAAGATCTGATATACTCGCCAAAGCATAGCACCGCTCTGATACCACATGTCAGGAAATGCAAGACACTTCTAGACTAATCCTAGTAGAAGAGAAGAAGAATTTAATCAAGAATGTAATTGAAACAAGGAATCACATAATACACCAATATTTTACCCTGGAACCCTTAACCAATAGAAACCAACATTCCTTTGAGAGTTCTTATCAACTTTGTCAAGCTTTTAAGCATAAAATAAGGGATATTTAAAGGGTAATCACCATTTAAGTGCATTAGTATTCTGATATGGTAGATATAGACCAATGAAAACCTTCCTTCGCAGGTGATGTACCTGTGAATCACAACCAAAGCAGTGTGCCATTCGATTCAAGCCTAGTTGCGAGCCTGCAAGATTTTGTGATAGTCTGCTCTGTCACTAGCATCAACATCTTACCGATTTTGACCTCGTGACCATTGAAATTCAGAGCGAACTCCATGGAAACCTGCTCATCGTAACCCTGAAAAGTGGTGAGAAACTTAAACCACCTGACATCTTTGAACCTATGAGCCATATGAGGATAGGCTTCAAGAAGTTCGACACCCTCTGGTTCTATTCTGGCAACCTATCCTCTCCTCTTTGGTACCATCAAACACAATTTTGCAACTGTCGTCCTCAGGTTCCAAATTTTCCACCTGCAATTGTTAGTGTATACCGTTGCTTTGAATGGATACTTGCATTCCTCACTGCAAGCCTGAAATAATCCAACTCGAACAGGTAACATATAATGATCATCAAGCAACGAGTAATTTGAAATGAGTCCTGCGTGCGTACAGAACAATTAAATTCTGAAACCGTCGGATTTGGAAATGATTGCCAAGTCTTTCATGGATGCATATGAACTTTCAATGCACAATTCGTGACATCATAACAAAATCGGGATGGCAGACGCATATCATGGAATGATTATTTGGTTCTACGGGAATACGCTTATTCCCGTAGTGCATTTAACAACTTATCAAAACTTGAAAATTTGAAATTCAAATAACATATAAGGAGACACCTCAATTTTAAACAATGTGTTTTCAAAATCAAACTTAAAATAAATTATCAAACACTGTAATGCAAACCACAAACTACCAAAATGGAAAAATTGAAATCGACTGAAAAACAGAAAATGAAGAATGGGTAAGGAGGGTTTTAGGACAAAGGTTTCTCACTAAACCAAGACAAAATTAGAGACTAACAGAACCTAAAGGGACCAAGAAGTTAGACACTAGAGAGACCTTTATTTTTTCTAGGTTGAAGTGATATGCCTAGAATTTATTTTCTTTTTGGAAATATTCCATTGCTCTTCTTTTTCTAGAACATGCTTAGTTGCTTGGGAATTATTCTTATAGTCCTTGTCAAAATTCCCATATTCATGGAATATATTGCATTTGAATGGTAATTGTTCATAGCCTAGGGGTTGTGCATGTTTTCAATTGTCTAGAGTGAGGAGGATTGCTTCTGAAATCCATTTTTCCAAAACAAATTCCATACATATTATTGTGCATGAAAGCACACCATATTTGGGATATAACTTATCAATGTAGTGGCCCACGGTGTCTCAGATACTTCTCACAGTTTCAACAATCTAGAAGTGAAGAGATAAATGTGGGAGTCAAACCTATACAAGAAATATCTAAGGAACATCATGCTCAGGGTTGAAGTCTGGAGTCCACATTTTTAGGTACATTCCTCGAGTGCCAAACAAGTAAGGGCCATTTCTAAAAGTGATATCTCTATATTCTTTCACCTAAAAAATAATTGATAAGATCCCCTTCCACAAAAGTAGTGCACACGATTTCCATTGATTAGAATTTTCAATTTTCTCCATAACCAGGTTTCCATAGATCTTGGGGATGACCAAATTCTAGTAAATTTCCTAATTATCCCTTGATCACCTAGTTTGAGTTCCATATTCCTAGAGGATGATGGACAAAGTGGAAGCTCTAGAATATTTTTGAGTCTCCTCACAAAATGCGTTGGTTGATATTTCGTGGAATTGTCCATCACCATAAATAGGGTGTCAAAGGAGATTGATTTAGGTTCTAGAGGTGGTAGGAAGCCCCCTCTGGGATTCATGTCCATGCCTAGGATCATATTATAGATAGATAAGGGACATGGGCCTTCCCACTAGTGATGCTCAATTTTAATATTGGGTTTGAATTTCTAACTCCCTGCATTTATTTCATCACTAACCTTTTCAATTCTCTTTCTTTCTAACACTATACACTCTCTAGTTGAAAAATTGGGGGTTTGAATTTCTAACTCCTTGCATTTATTTCATCACTAACCTTTTCAATTCTCTTTCTTTCTAACACTATACATTCTCTAGTTGAAAAATTGGAATATATATTCCCCCTAGGACTTTTGAAATCAACACTTATCACAATCCATGACCAAAAATATATTATTTTCCATGTTTTTATAATAACTAGCATATTACCCCCTAAGCGGGAAAATGGGAATGCCGAAGTAAGTTGAGAGAAGTTTTCATATTAATGTTGTTAATTGGAATCATAAATATATTGCAATTTAAATGATCTTATTTGAAGTTGGTTCACTATTTTGATGATGAACCCTTATAATAACTCTCAAATTGGTGAAAATATTGTAAGTTTTGAAAAGAGAGATAGAGTGTAAATCCTCATAGACTCAAAAACTTGATATATATTCTAGGGTAAATTCTATAATTTAATGTATGATCTATAAGATATGATTTTATTTTAGAGATGAGAATGAAGATGTCGATGATGATGAAATTAAACAATATTTTTTATGGTCCCATATCTTTTGGTGGATAAAAAAATGTAATAACAATATTTGCAAATATCAAAACCAAACCATTAAAATTCGATAAATAAATTTTAGTACACAATTAAAAAAAACTAAATTAAAGTATTGAACCATAAATTATAATATAAAAAACCCAAAAAAACTAACACATACATTGTAAGTGCATGAAAGTATACCAAACATACATCAACATAAAAAGAATCATTATAAAATTGTTTATTCAATGTTATGCCATTACTAAAATGTGAACTGCTTCATATTACAATATATGGAAAATAAAGAAATTGCAACATATACATTATAGTGACATAAAGGTATGCTAAACATATATCATCATAAATTAAATCATTACTAAAATTGTCTATAAATACATAAATGTGAACTGCTTCATATTACACTATATAGAAAGAGCAGTTCAACTATCTCTATAGAATGCATATAATAAAGATTTTTTAAATTATAGAAATTTTTTTTTTTTAATCGATTAAATTACATATATGAAATATTTGTATCTATAGAATGCATATAATAGATATTTTAGAAATTACTAAATCCATTTGTGCATATATGCACCACCTACTACTTTTCTAACATCGATATTTAAACCATTTTTGTTTTGGATTTTGGTAAAAAAATTTACCATAGTATTTGTGTGAAAAAATAAAAGAAAAGCTTTCAAATGTGTTTGTGTTTTTTTGTCATGCAATATTAGGCATGCACAAATACATGGTCTATACATTCTTGTTATCATTTGGACGACAATATTTGGCATGCACAAATACACTATCCATATATTCTCGTCCTTATTTTAGACAGGTTGTGAGGGGGATGCAATTGTCAATATATTTACCAATTCATTTTTATTAGTCAAGAATATGTAAAAATGATGGACAAAAAATGATACATTGATCATTTAAGAGGATATCTGTAAGAGTACAATAACTCGCTAAGGAGTAGATTAATGAGTTAACCATTTGTTGTTTTCTATTTATCTTTACCTGAATGTAATGTTTTCTGAAATTTATCATTAGATCTTTTGAAATTGAAAATTTCATTGTATTCATAAATTTACAAAATATTTTTTAAAATTGTGTATTTTCAAATTGCATTAATGGAATCAATTGCGTCAAAAGTTTTTTCTTTTGGAATTGCACCTTTTACCTAGTGAATTGTAATTATGATTTAATCAAAGGACAAATCATATTGTGCAGAGGAACTAAAATCATAGTTCGGAAGTGCCCCTTATTAATTCTTGTTTTATAACTGCATGTAGGTTTACAACTATAAAATATAAAGCTATAGGTGGGAGAGTTTTGTATGGAAAATATCTCACTTCCCACATCAAATATGCATAAATATGATATGGATTAAATATGAATATAGATGTGAGTGTCAAAATGAAATTTGGAAGAAAATTAAGAGACACGTGGTCAAGACTTAACAACTGTGTAAAACTAGAGTCTTATAGGCCCCAAATTGGGTATACCTCATCATTTGACCAAGAGATTCTATATTCAAGGTTATTGACTACAAAACCATTCTGGTGTTGGTCATATAATCAATTGTTAATATTGTTGCCCAAAATGTCCTTGGTTCTATTTTGAGATCTCTATGTGGGATATGGACAAAAATAATGTGAATGTAGCAAGGAAGAGTTCCCAAGAGAGTCGCAACACCTAGGGGCTAGGATTTTTCCAACCACTTAGATGAAGAGACCTGTGGTGATCATATTGTTACTGATGAAGAGCTTCCACTACTCTTGTAGGACAAGAAAGGCCTACAAGTTTCAACAAGTCCATATAAACTGATGATCATTATGTCAGGTTACAATTTTTTTGAACAATTAGATAGTATATCAAAAAATTAAAGTGGTGTCTATTGTTAAATACAACGATTGCGTAAAAACATCACCTCAATATTGGCTTAGGCCTCACCTCATTTTTCAGTTCTCCTTGCTTCAAAAACATTCAGTTCTTGATGAGTCCAAAATATGGTACACTTTTGACAATATTATGAAGCATAAACATATGTTTTGTTTATGTCAAATATGGAATTATATGACCATTATCATCTAATTTATGGAGATAATAATAATAATAATAATCTATTTTTAAGGTCACGACTAAGCCACACCAAATTGGTGTATGAGACCCCCTTGTTTGTGGGACAAGGGACCCCCCTCCGCCCATAGATTTGACTGGTAAAGTCTACGGAGGTATACACACCCTAGCCCCCTCTAGATTTGAACTTGTGACCTCTTAAGAGGAAACACATGTTCTTAACCATTAGGCCCACTCAGACTGTAAAAAACTTTATATTTTGAATAAATAAATAAATGGAAAAAAATAATTATATTCCAATTAATATTCGTAGGCTATGAAATAATATTAGTTCAGAATAGATACCAACTAATTAGTTTTGAGAGTGTAAACCCATTTTCACATATATTTTGGTTATGTAGTGTAGTTCTATTAAGTTGGGATACTTTCCAACTAATGTGGAACTAAATCCTACTTCGTTCCTTATGTTAGTCATGTAGTTCTATTAAGTTGGGATTCCTTATGTTTGTCATGTAGTTCTATTAAGTTGGGATTCTTTCCAATTAATGTGGAACTAAATCCTACTTTCATTCCTTATGTTAGTTATGTAAGCCTGTTAATTTGGGATTCTTTCCAACTAAAATGGAACTAGATCCTACTTCCACTCCTAGATCCTATTTTTAGTCCAAGTAATTATGGAGTTTGTTGTATTAGTTTCTCAATAAAAGGAGACTTTTTGGGAAAGAATTTTGGAGGTTGGAGAGGAAAAGTTAGATTTGGTGATTACTTGAAGATTAATATATTGAAGACATTCTTGATAGTAATAAAACTCTTTCTCATTTTCATTTCAATTATTCTTTATTTTTGGTTTGATGTAATTTATTTCAATTATTTTTTATTAATGTAATTTATAAGTTTATTTTTAAGAAAAAAAATAGACTATGATATTACTAACGATATTGTACAAAAATTACAGACTAAGACTATGTTAGGCTGCAACAAAAATTGGAAACCAAACCTCTCGTCTCTGGGCCTTGATAGATCTGAGTAGTAGAGAATTTAAGACAATCACATTTTTAGATCCTGAGGCTTCCACTGAGTGGAAACCAACCCCTGATATATTAAACATTACCCTATAACTGCAACCATGATAAAAAGTCTAGATACCTGAGTTTTTTCGTTCACCTTCAAAGGAAAACTTAAACCGTTTCCTTGGCCTAACATGGTTCCTCCCATACTACACCTAGCTAAGGGGCCTACCTGAGGTTGACACCATTTCTTGAGTGAGTTGGGCCTCTCGATCGCTTACCAGACAATGCCTCATGGTCCTGTTGGATTCCAGTCGCTCCTCTTCATCGTCAATCTTTATCAGGTTTGAGTTAGTGCCCATCATCACCTTATTGTTTTTAGTTTCCTCCCTCTATATCCCCATGGTAGTATTATTCCTTTCCTGGAATATTATGCCAAATTTCTCTCTGCAAAAGAGTTTGAATTTCATCTCCAAAAACCCATATTTCCCAATGGGTGGATCGAATCTCCTCTTGTTGATGAGCCATGGCCCGGGCCACCATGGATTTCATCATCTAGTACACCTCGGCCAGTCTGAAGAATTTCATATCCCTGGTGCAGGATTTCCTCGGGTCTGGGACCCAATCCTTAGCTGCCTCCATAATATCGTCGTCCACTGTACTTTTCCTTTTCTTCCTGACTTTCTCCTGTAATATTCCCATTATATCCTTCTCCTCTACTGAGGAGAGGTTGTGGTATTGAGTTCTGGCCCCTCTAGTAGCCCTGGATACCCGAAAATTGATTACTAGAGGGGCGCTTGACCTTATTTCTCTCTGATAGTTGGTTTTGAATACAGTGGTTATTCCTACATTTCCACCCAAAATGATTCCAATAGGCAAATTCCTCAGTCTGGGGAATGAATGGACACCTCTTCTTATTACCTGGATCTTTATCCTTTCTTGATTTGGCTCGGTCCTTTCTCCCTTTCCTTCCATTATTTACCCTACTACACCCAATCCTACAGGTTCTGGGATTATCCCTTCTTCCCATAATGTCTTTTGGATTGGTTGGGAACAACTCGATCAATCCTCCCCCATTGATCTTCCTTGCATTCCATATTTGGTTATTGTGCCGCCATTTCTTAACTACTGGTGCAGACCCCCTTCTCTCCTAAGGGATGCATGACCTCCTAATTAGGATCATTGATTCTAGAGTTGAATGACTCTTTGAAACCTTATTGGTCTCATTCTAAATTAAACATAGGTCCTCTCGGCTCCCTACGCAGGCTTCACGATACCCGCAACCTTCCCTTTCATATTCTACGAAATATCATATTTCGCGTTAGCGCCTTTTCTCTCGGACACTCCTCAGATGTAACCTTCGGTGATGACCTCACGCCTACGCACAATTGCGAGCATGCTCAAGAGTGGTTTTGATTCAAACCTATTTTCACCCCGCAATTCACCCTCAGCCTCCATGTGTCTTTTCTCTAAAATCGTGGTCTTGATTGCGGCTCACCCTCAATCTTGTAAATATCGAGAAGTTTCTATCCCCACAATGCGAGATGAACATCGATCTCACAAAATTGACGGTTCTTCTGAAGGGATGACCCAGATCTATTTCTTTGGATCAACGATTAATACCTCCTTCTCCCAGATCAATGGTTGTGGTCAATTCGGAATTCCAGACTTCGAAATTCTTAAATCTCAAACCTTAGTTTCTTTTGCAGGTCAGTCTTTCGGAAAATAATATCTACTAACGCATGTCCCCTTAAATTAATTGTTGTGATCTCTTTGCATATCTGGACTTCAGGTTTCCCAAATCTCAACCCCTTCTTTCCTCCATACTCCAATATTCTAGAGTTGACGATCTGCATACACCTGTCCTCATGATCAATGACCCTGCCTTCACTTAAGGTGTTTGACCTTTGAACATGGATCAATGGTCATGTGGCCCTCCTCTCAATCAATGGTCAATATCTCCTTCAGATCTTCAAAATTTTGAGATCTCAGTTCTTAAGATGAAACTCAACTAACGTTTTCCCAGAGCTTACGATCTACTGACAAGTGTCCACTTACATATCGATGACTTTTAGCTCTTCGACTCTTCAGGCTTCAGGTGTTTCAATGCTTCACCTTTTCCTTCATATAGATCTCGCGACCTACCGACATGTACCCTTTCATATCTAACGATCCATATTAGCTTCGGCTCTTTGACACTTTGCGCTTCGGGAATCTCAAGTTTGAAACTCGCTCCCTCCTGAGCTCACGATATATGATAACTCATATTCACTTGATCGATCTAACACCTGAGGTTCACTTTGGATGATTTGATGACTCATGTTTGATTCAGATGATCGAACGACTGATATTTCAATTCATCTTTCCAGCACTTCGGGCTTCAGAAATCTTGAGTCTCAAACCTTGATGATTTCTCTCTCCTATGGGTGAGAAGCGTTAAATCTCGTGCACTTTGTTCTAATAAGATGGCTATGGATCCTTTGTGTTGTGATCCAACGACCATTTTCACTCCTCCTCTTGAGATTCTGATTTTATCCGACTTAGAAGATTTTCTAAGTATTCAAAGGTATTCACCTTTGAGCCTCCTATGAGTCCGTCTCTCGGACCTCAACTACACTTATGAAAAGTTCTATCCCTCCTGAGCTTGGCCTTCATGAAGGTTTTGACTTCCCACACACTCCTTGTGTTTTAGGGATTTTCGATAACTCAGATCCGAAGGATTTCTTGAAAATAAATTCTTCTCGCCCTCTTGGCATTCTCCTCTTGCTCGATGCATAGCTTGCAACCAATTCTTGTGCAAGATTTGATTTCTTGTGAATGACTATGCATGCACTCCTTGCAAAGGGGAAAGTTTTGTGCTATCTCTTCTGATCTTCGGAACCAAAACAGATCCTGTCATTTCACTCCTTGCATTCTGTGTGCACACCTTGCACTGATTCGACAGAAGAGAAACAATTTAAACTTATATTAACATTCACAGTTCCATCTACTCATAACGAAATTGATTCATTCATGAAAACACAATAACAGGGAATTGCAAAAAATGTCCACACCATGCATTGGGTCAATTTTCCTCTGTTATATTCATTCAAAAATAAAAGTGGCTACAACTATCATCAAAACAACAACTGAAATTTAGAAATCTCCTACTAACTTGCAGCCACCTCATTTGGGCATACAAAACCTCTATTTATCTCAGAAGGTCCTTAGGATTCCCCCCGACTACTTGTCTACTCCAGAACCTAACCTAATGACTATCTTAGTTCAGTCACATTCCAGAGAAGTAGTGGAAACTCCCACTTCACTCATGATCATTCAAGCGTGCTTCAAAATATTTCTCAATTGCTGAGTTCACGCATGCTTCAAAATATTCATCGTGACTTGCCAACATTGAGATTATGAAAAGGTTAACTGGAACTGAGTGGTCCTCCTCCACATGCTCGCTAACGATGCTTCTACATCATACTATGAAAAGATTCCCAGGCGTTGAGTGGTCCTTCTCTGTGTTCTCTCTAAGGATTTTCCTGCATCATACTCCCCTTGACAAAAATTCATGGACTCCTGTCCATGAGATCCTGCACCAAATTTCCATGTTTCTGGATACCAGCTTCATTTTCCCAACTAGCATATTCAAAATAGGTCTTCCTCCTGGTATTTTTTCCAATCCTCTAATCAACGATCTTCTCCATCTGTGGTTTTTCTACTATAGGCATTTGTTTCTCCCATTGAATCTTCTCTTGATCTTATGATCCCTCTGTGTCATCTTTCTTGTAAGGGTACAGGTATGAAATGTTGAATATGGGTGATATGCCCACATCATCTGGCATCTCAATATCATAAGTGTTTGCATCAAAATTCCTCAAGATCTTACATGGTCCTATATTCTTCATATTTAACTTGTTATATGTTCCCCTAGGGAACCTTTCTTTCTTGATATGTGCCAGAATGTGATATCCTACTTCAAATTGAAGTTCCCCGTGATGTTGATCAGCTCTGTGCTTGTACCCTTGGTTAGAACTCTACAATTGTCCTCTGATCTGGCCATGGAGCTTCTACATTTCTGCAACTAAATCTTCTTCTCCAACACTCCTGATCTCACTATGTTCCAAGTCTCTCAACTCAGATACTCCCCTGGGTTTCATTCCATACAATATTTGGAATGGGCTCTTTCTAGTGCTCCTGTTTGGTGAGTCATTGTATGCAAATTCTACTTGTGGCAGAATCTGATCCCACCGATTATGATGCTCAGTGACCAGACTCCTCAATAAGTTTCAGAAAATTCTATTTACCACCTCATTTTGTCCATCTATCTGAGGTTGATAAGTTAAGATGAAGGACAAATCCATCTCCAACTTCTTCCACAGTGTTCTCCAAAAGTGACCAACAAATTTAGTGTCCCTTTTTGAGACAATTCTTCTGGGTAGTCCATGAAGTCTCACAACTTCCTTGAAAAATAGATTTGAAACATGTGTTGCATCACTGGTCTTATGGCATGGGATAAAGTGTGTCATCTTTGAAAATCTATACACTACCACAAATATGGAATCAAATCCTTTTTTCATTCTTGGCAGTCCCAACACAAAATCCATGCTTATTGCATCCCAAGGCCTCTCTGGTATTGGCAATGGTTGATACAATCCAATGTTCTATCTTTTTCCTTTTGCATGTTGGAATATTATACATCTTTTCACAAAAATTATCACTTTTGTACTCATACCTGGCCAATAGTATGAACTTCTCAACTGTGCAAATGCCTTATCATGGCCGAAATGTCCATCCAATCCTCCACTATGCTTTTCCTTCAAAAGGATATCCCTCATTGATAATTTTGTTATGCACAACTAATTTCCTTTGAACATCAATCCCTCTTGAATCATATACTCTGTCCACTGGATTATGTCTCCTAGCACATTATTTTCACATGCTTCGTATGCTTCCTTGAAATCTAGATCATCACAATACATATCCTTAAGGTGTTCAAACCCCAAGGTCTTCACCTAAAATTCATGTAAGAATCAAACATCTCCTTCTTAATGCATCAACAACTTTTTTAGCATTCCCATCAATATGTTTTATGACAAGTAAAATTATGCATAAACGCAACCCATTTTGCATGCCTCTGATTCAATTTTTCATGTCTGGTTATGAATTGTAAATCCTGGTTATCGATATACAAGACAAATTCCTATGGGACAAGGTAATATCTCCATTTCTTCAAGGCTTGAATTATGGCATAAAAATTCGTATCATATGTGGAGTATTTTCTCTTGGTCTCATTCATCTTCTCACTGAAATAGGCAATAGGTCTATTATCCCGACTCAGAACTACTCCAATTGCAACTCCACTTGCATCACATCTCACCTGAAATTTCTTTTCAAAATTTGGCAAAACCAGAATTGATCGTTCTGTTATTTTCTCCTTCATTATATTGAATATCCTCTCGACCTCCTCTGTCCATTTAAAATACCTTTGCTTCGTCTTCACTATATCCATCGTTGGTGCACAAATTCCACTGAAGTCTTTGATGAAATTCCTATAGAAACTTGCTAATCAATGGAAGCTCCTTACCTCAAACATACTCTTTGGTGATAGCCATTCTTTGATTGCTTTCACATTCTCTAGATCCATCTTCAATTCATTTGAAGAGATCACAAAACCCAAGTAAATGAGTTATGTCTTCATAAAAGAGGACTTCTTTAGATTTATCAACAACTTCTCCTATTGTAGTCTCCTCATCACTAGTGTTGGGTGCCTCAAATGCTCCTCTTTATTCCTGCTAAAGATAAGTATATCATCCAGATATACAACCACAAACGTGCCAATGAAATATTTCAATATTTCATTCATCAACCTCATAAAATTATTCAGGGCATTTGTTAAGACAAATGGCATAACAAGCCACTCATACAAACCTTCATTTGTCTTAAAGGCTGCCTTCCACTCATCACCTTCTCTCATTCTAATATGGTGATATCCACTTTTCAAATCTATTTTAGAAAAGAAATTTTCTCCACTTAAAAAATCCATTAAATCATCCATTCTCGGTAAAGGAAATCTATACCTGATGGTGATATTGTTAATGTCTCTTGAGTTTGTACACATTCTCCATCCTTCATCCTTCCTTGGACTCAATATAGTTGGTACTGCGCATGGAATCAATCTCTCTCTGACCAAACCCTTGTCTAACAATTCATAGACTTGATTCTTCACTTCCTCATTCTCTCGAGTTGTCAATCTGTATGCTTCTTTGTTTAGTAGACTTTCTCCTGGTATCAAGTCAATATGGTGGATGATACTTCTGATGGGTGGAAATGAGTTAGGTAGCTCATACACCACTATGCCAGCAAAATTATCCAACAATTCCTGAACTTCTTCAGGAAAATCATCCATCGAAGTACTTGTAAGGATAACTCTATGTTTCCTCACCACATCAAACTGCATCTCCAGTTCTTTCTTGACTTCTTTCAGGAGTTCTTTCCCGCTCATGAGAAGTATGCTTGTGTAGCCTTCCTCTTTCACCTTATTCTCCTCTATTGGTAGCAACATGTGTGTCCTACCATTCTTCTCCAAGGTGTATGTATTCTTCCACCCATCATGAATGACATTCCTGCCAAACTGCCATGGTATTACCAACAAAATATGGCATACATCCATGGGAATTACATCACATAGAATTTCATCTCTATACCCTCCTATCTTAAATTCAACCAAGCATTCTTTAGTAACCATTACCTGGTGTCCTTTCTACAACCATGAGACTTTGTATGGCTTTGGATGTGCAGTTGTCTCTAACTCCAATTTATCCACCATATCTATGGATACTAAGTTATCAGTGCTCCCACTATCAATTATCACCTTGCATACTCTATCTTTAGTCTTTAAGGCTGTCCTAAAGACACTGTTCCTCTACACTGGATTTTCAACTTCTGCCTCTGGTTTTAAGAGAACCTTTTTCAACATCAGGGATGTTTCGTCCAATGATCCTTCTGCTTCAACATCCCTTCTTTGTGCTTCTGAAATGTGAGCTTCACCTCCTACTTCTTTATTTTTCTCGGGACATTCCCAAGACATCTGCCCTATCTTTCCACATGCATATCTTCTTACTTCTCCTCCTCTGCTTCTTCTTCTTCCTCTAGAAGAACTTCTTCCACCACCCTGTCTTTCTCGGGAAATTCCTCCTCTTTCCAAGTGACTATGTGGTTTCTCGGTATCGTCCTTATACTTATGTTCCTTGTCATGGGTAGCTCCCTTGCCTTTGTTTGGGGCTAGGATTTTACTTCTTCCTCGCTGTCTTTGTTTTCTGGCCAAATTATCCTCTGTCTTTAGTGAAAAATGATAAGCATCATCCACTATCCTTACTGACATCATGCTGAGCTCGTCCTAGATTTCATATCTTGGGCCATTTATATACCTAGAAAATTTTTCTTCATATTTCTCCCTTTGTCCAGTTCTGATGTGCAGCCTGTAGAACTCCTCTGTGTACTCCTTAACTGTCATACCCTTTTGTCTTAGGTTCTGCAACTTCCTGAACAGATAGATATGATAATATTTGGGCATGAACTTAGCCTTTAGTTTGGCTACCATTCTGTCCCAATTATTTATATTTTGTTTTCCTTTTCTTCTCCTCTCAGCCTGCAATTCATCCCACCACAATGTTGCATGTACTTTTAGCCTGGTGACAACATGTTTCACCCTTTTCTCTTCATCGACATCTTCATATTCTAATTTTTTGTCCATGTATCTTATCCAATCCAGCAACTCTTCAACATCTAAATTTCCTTCATACATTGGGACCTCTATCTTGGATCTCGCTCCCAATCTAACAAATTATCTCAACAAGCATTCTTCGACAACATCCTCTCCTGCAACATCCTTGACTTCAACTTCTTCACTCTTTGCATCGCTAATGTCTCCAGCATCAGGTTCTCATCTCTGCGTTGCCTCCATATCCTCTAATATTGCATGAAGTTCATGCATCTCCCTTTCTACAACCTAATTGGCTAAAGATGTCTCCACTCGTCTCCTTGGTGGCATTGTCTTGATTGACTGTCACACACAGAGTACAACTTCGAGTTCTTTAGTCTCTGCTCCTTTTCCTACTGTTTGCAAGAAAAAAAATTTCTCTGATACCACTTGGTGTAGACCCTCTTCTCTCCTAAGGGTTGCATGACCTCCCAGTTAGGATCTTCAATTCTGGAGTCGAATGACTCTTTGAAACCTTGTTGGTCTCATTCTCTATTAAACACATGTCCTCTCGGCTCCCAACACAGGCTTCATGATACCCATGACCTTCCCTTTAGGATTCTGTGAAATCTCAGATTTGGCATTAGGACCTTTTCTCTTGGCCACTCCTTAGATGTGACCTTGGGCGATAACCTCAAGCCTATGTGCAATTGCGGGCGCACTCAAGAGTGGTTTGGAGTCAAACCTCTTTTCACCCCGCAATTCACCCTGAGCCTCCACGTGTATTTTCTCTGAAACCGTGGTCTCTATTGCGGCCCACCCTCAATCTCATAAAGCTCAATCAGTTTCTATCCCTGTAATACGATATGACCGTCGATCTCATGATCTTGATAGTGCTTCTAAATGAATGACCAAGATCTATTTCTTGGGATCAACGGTTCATACCTCCTTCTCCTAGATCAATGGCTATGGTTGATTTAGAATTCCAGACTTCGGAATTCTTAAATATCAAACCTTAGTTTCCTTTGCAGGGAAGTCTTTCGGAACAAAAGATCTGCTGATGCCTGTCCCCTTAAATCAACGACTGTGATCTCTACGGGTCTCCGGACATCCAGTTTCCCAAATCTAATCCCCTTCTTTCCTCCATACTACAATCTTCTAGAGTTGACGATCTATGGAAACCTATCCTCATGATCATCGATCCTGCCTTCACTTCAGGTGTTTGAACTTTCAACACAGATCAACAGTATTGTGGCCTTCCTCTCGATCAATGGTCAAGATCTCCTTCAGGTATTCAGACTTCTGAGATCTCATTTCTCAAACTGAAAATCCACTACAGTTTTCCCGGAGCTCACGATCTGCTGAAAAGTGTCCACTTACAGATCGACGGATCTCGACTCTTCGACTCTTCAGGCTTCGAGTGTTTCAATGGTTCAACTTTTCCTTCCTCTATATCTTGCGACCCGCTGATACATACCCTTTTGTATATAACGATAGAGATTATCTTCATCTCTTCGGCACTTAGCGCTTCAGGAATATCAATTTTCAAACTCGCTCCCTCCTGAGCTCACGATATCTGATGGCTCAGATTCACTTGATCGATCTGACACCTGAGGTTCACTTCAAACGATATGATGACTCAAGTATTCTTTGGATGATTGGATGACTAAGATTTTAGTTTGGCTTTCTGGCACTTCCGGCTTCAGAAATATCAAGTCTCAAACCTTGATGAGTTCTCTCTCTTTTGCATGCGAAGTGTTAAAGCTCATGCACTTTGTTCTGATTAGACATTTGTGGATCCTTCGCGCTATGATCCAACGACCATTGTCACTCCTCCTCCTGAGCTTCTGATTTCTTCTAATTATAATATTTTCTAAGTATTCAAAGGTCTTCACCTTTGAGCCCCCTGCAAATCCGTCTCTCGGACCTCGACTACACTTCTGAAAAGTGTTATCCCTCCCGAGCTTGGCCTTCGTGAAGGTTCCAACTTCCCACACACTCCTTGTGTTTCAGGGATTTTCAACAACTCGGATCTGAAGGATTTCTTGAAAAAAGTTCTTCTTTCCCTCCTGGTGTTCTCCTCTTGCTCGATGCACACCTTGCGACTGATTCTTACGCAAGCTTTGAGTTCTTGCAGACGACTGTGCACACCTTGTAGCAGTCACTTTTCACTCCTTGCAAAGGGGAAAGTTTTGTGCTATATCTTATGAGATTTGTAACCGAAATAGATCGTGTCAAATAAATCCTTGCATTCTATGTGCACACCTTGCACCGATTCGACAGAAGAGAAACAATTGAAACTTATATTAACATTCATAGTTCCAACTACTCATAATGAAATTCATTCATTCATGAAAACAAAATAACATGGAATTGCAAACAATGTCCACACCATGCATTTGGTCAATTTTCCTCTATTATCTTCATTCATAAATAAAAGTGGCTACAACTATCATAAAAAAAACAACTAAAATTCAGAAGTCTCCTACTAACTTGCAACCACCTCATTTGGGCGTACAAAACCTCTATTTATATTAGAGGGTCCTTAGGGTCCCCCCCAACTACTTGTCTACTCCAGAACCTAACCTAACAACTATCTTAGTTCATTCAAATTCTAGAGTAGGAGTGGAAACTCCCACTTCTCTCACGATCATTCAAGTGTGTTTCAAAATATTTCCCGTCATTGAGTTCAGGCATACTTCAAAATATTCGACATGACTTGCCAGCATTGAGATTCCAAAACGATTCCCATGCGCTGAGTGGTCCTTCTCTTCATGCTCGCTAAGGATGCTCCTGCATCATACTCTGAAAATATTCCCAGGCATTGAGTGGTCCTACTCCACGTGCTCACTAATGATGCTTCTGCATCAACTACCTTCCTTGAATTCCTATAATGGTACGTGGGGTGTCGGCCCTTCCCACCTATTGTTGAAAGGAATTGAGTCTTGCAACCTGTGTGGATCATGGTTACACTTGGGTTCCTGACATCCCACTCGAGGCTATTCCTACACCACTTGTACTATCATGGCTTTGGGTATCGAGATGGTTAAGGCATGTCAGTTTTTCTTTGAATTCTCCCGTACCCACATCTCTCCAATTCCATTGGGACTTCCTCTAGTCCTACTCAAATGTCACATTTTCAAGATAGTCTGTTAATGCATTGGTACCCATCCTAACATGGCTTGGTATGATCACCGTTGCAACACATATTATTGTTGCCACCCATGCAAGGCCCGATGAAAAATGCCAGTGATTTTAGACTTTTTCAGGCGGGGTTCCTTTAAGGATTTTTTCCAGGGATACTATCGTTGAGTAACCCTGGATATTTTACTATCACATATTTTCCAATAAGCCCTCCATTTCTACCCCATTGTTGGTCGTCTGTCCCATATGGAATATATACATGCTTTTTATCTCTCCCTGAGAATTCCTAAATATTCCTCTAGCCCCTCCCAGACCTGGGCTCCCCCTGGATGCCCCATCGGAATTTAGTTTCAGGAAGCCTTGCAAGGGAGGCATCCATTTCGCTCCCCCCCCTGCTGTTGAATTTTCTTCCTCGCCGTGGGGGCTTGGGAAATCCTTTCTCCCGAGCTCCAGAAAGAAAACATGGCTTCCTCATTTCCTATTGCTGAGAGATCTTCTGATTTCTAGGGGATTTGGGAAATGGTCTCTTGGATGTTGGATCTCAGCCCTTGCCAAATTTGGTTGAGATCTAGGGCATGGTCTCTAAAAATTATCTTATTCCTATTCTTCCAGATGTTCCAGAGGACAAGGCATGGAAAGAGGGTCCAAGAGCAGTTCAGGATTGAGTTTTGGTATGGGTTTGTTTCCCAGTCTCAAATAGTCTTTGAGATGTCTTGTTTATTTCTATTATATCTTTGAAATAGGATAGCCCCTCTATGCCATATCTCTAAAGCTAGTGGGAATGAGTTTAGGAGATTATTGAGGGTTTCTTCTACCTTATTACAAATCAGGTAGATCAATGGACCTGCGAACCCTCTCTTTATTACTATATCCCATGTTAAAGCTCTTTTTTTCACCACTAGCCAAAGAAAGGTGGCCACTTTCAACCATATCTTGGGGTTCCACATATTGGGCCATAATGGGTTCTTGGCTTCATTATCTATACCCATAGCTTCTTGGTAGGATTCTTTTATATGGAAGTTTCCATCTCCTCTTTTCCCCCATCTGATGATATCTAGGATTTTCCTATTGGGAGGGGGGTGATCTTTCAGAACTCCCCTAATGACTTACATAGGTGAATCATTCCAGTCTATTGGCGAGGTTTCTGGTGGGATCCAATATTTCACACCCTTCAATCCCTGTTGTGGGTGATCTTCCCAATATCGATCAACTTTAATCTTCCTATCCCTTAACATTTTTTGTTTTATGGTCTGGTGCCAGTCATCCAAAATTAGGGCCATCCTTTGTTCCAAAGCATCTTCCCAGAAAAGGGTTGAACAACGATCATGCAATTCCCAGAAGCTTTGTGAACAGACCAACTCTCTATTTTTCCAGGCATAGTTCTAGATCAGAGATCCCTATATTTCTCCTTCCATCCAAAGCCAATCTTGTGGGGGGGTGTCCTTAGCCTATTTCCCCTGCCAAATTCGGGACCATATAGTGGATGGGTTTTTGATCCACCTTCACAATAATTTTGTAGCTAAGGCATGGCTCAAATTTTGGGGATCTTTCAACCGTAATCCCCCTTGAAACTTTGGAATACACAATTTATACCATGCCACAAGGGCCCATTTTCTTTCTCTTTTCAGGCCTCCCCATAGAAATTTCCTCTATAAAGATTGTATTTTTGGTAGATGTATGCTTGCACTACCAGCATAGAGAACAAGTAAACCAACATTTTCATAAGGATTGACTTAATAAGAAGCATTTTTCTAGGCAAGGTGAGGAATCTATGAGTCCAACAATTTAGCTGAGTTTCCAGTTTTGTTAGAAGGTATGTCGACCCTATATTTTTTTACTTTTATCCAGAAGTAGAGCCCCTAAGTAGCGCAAAGGCAGAGAGGATATTTGGAACCCTGAGATTTCATAATTTTTCCTCCATAAGATGGTCAGGGTGTTAAATAAAAAGACATGGTATTTTTCCAAGTTAAGTTGAATGCTTGAGGTCGAGAGGAAGATATCTAGGGATTTATTTAGTGATCTGGCTTCATGGACCGTAGGATTCCCTAGAAGGAGGGTTTCATCGAAAAATTGAAGGTGAGTTAGAAGCTATGAACCTGGGAAAATTTATATCACTTTGAGGAGACCTTCTCTCTGAGAGTGTTGCATAAATCTACCTAGACCTTCCACTAGAATAATAAATAGGTACAGAGAAAGAGGATCTCCTTGTCTTAGGCCCCAGGAGGTGTTAAAATTTGGAGAGGGAGATTCATTTACTAGGATGGAAAAGAAGGTTGTGGAAGAAAGGAATATGATCTAGTTTATCCAGGAGGGGTCAAAGCCAAAGGCTTCCAACACTGCTCTTAGGAATTTCCAGTTAATTCTGTCATAGGCTTTGGAAACATCTAGCTTAAGGAGCATCCCAAGTTTTTTATTGGATTGTGAGTGTATGGTATCATGAGTGACTACTATACCATATAATATTTGTATCCCCTCAACTAAACCCCCCGATTTAGGTAAAATTATTTCTTGAAGGATGGGTTTATATATGTTAGCTATGATTTTCATTATAATTCATAAACACCATTGCATAAGGAAATGGGACGATACTTATATGCAGTGTTCGATTCCTTTTCCTTGGGGATCATGGTGATAAAGGTGGCATTGAAATATAGAAGATTGGAACGAGAGGATATAGATTCCTCCACCACTTCCCACAAGTATTTTCTGATAATTCTCCAGCAACTTTTATAGAAATCAACTGTGAATCCATCAGGCCCTGGGGCCTTCCCATGCTGCATTTCATTCACCATTTCTTCCAGCTCTGATAGAGTCACTAATACAGGTGGATATTGGTGGCCACCCACCTATTCCACTTGGACCCCCACCATTGTTTCTTTCATTTTTTTAGTTTCCTTAATTGTAACACAATTTACTATTTTTGGCAGTTTTTCGGGTGCTGAACTTCTGGAGTCGTTTTGAGGACCTAAACGACGTTTTTTGGGAATGAAACTTTTGGTGAATATGAGTTTGTTTTGATCCTTGATATTCACTATCAAAAATTGAAGTCCTCGGATATATATTTCTAACGATGTATCATGTGCGTCAAACAAAGATAGTATGCCAAAGTTATGACCCCAGGAAATTGATGTACCAATTTACCCCGACGGGGCCCATATTCTGGCATTTCATCTCCTAGGGTTAGGTTTTTGGATGTTTAGGGTTTTCCATTATTTCTTAATAATATATAAGCCTTCGAGCCTCATTGTAACATAGATTTCAGAGGCCTGTAGCCACCACATCTCTTCTCAGAGATAAGCTACCAACACCCTAACTAGTTTATTTTCATTTTGCCTGTAAACAAATTTTAGTTCTTTGATATTAATGAAATGAAGTGTTATGTCCATTACATCTCTGCATTTATGGTTATTTGTGTATTTTGTTGCATTCCTACATAAATTCATATTAGTGGTATCAGAGCGGTCTACTCTTTCTTGATCATTCTTTGCATGTCCCGAATGAGGTCGGGGTATAATGAGTTAGGGCTCGATCTGGTTGAAGCTTTGCAAGATCAACCTCACAAACCCAGACGACCACCCATGGGGAATGAAAAGAAAAATGAGGGAGTAGGATTTCCTATCAAAATATTTCTCGAGGAGGCCCTTGAAAACAAAAGGAATGTGATGATGGATAACTTTGCCCGGATTCTTCAACGACTGCCCACTGGCGGCGCATTTGCATCCAACAACCACTCTAGAGGTGAAACCCCTTTTAAGGTACAAGTAAACGTTGACATTCCCATATTTTATGGGAGAATAGATGCAGACATTGTAGATATATGGTTGAATCTATTAGAAGGATATTTCTCGGTTCATGACTTTTTCGATCGAGATAAGATTGTTTTTTCACTACTCAAAGTCACCCCCCATGCCAAGGACTGGTGGGAAACCTACTGTGAGAAAAATGACAAGGAGGAACCCTCTCTGTTCTTGGTCGTACCCACTTGGAATTATTTCTGAGACACCATAAAGGAACAATATTATTCCTTGGGGAGCTATGAGGACAAGTACATACAATGGACTACGCTGTGGCAGCAAAGGGATCAACATGTGCATGAGCTGACGAATCTGTTCCATACCCTATGCACAAAGTTGGGTATCAAAGATTCAGAGAAAAATTTAGTGTTGAAGTACCACTGTTGTCTGCATAGATACATTTAGGAGGAAATGAGGTTCCTCAACATCTCCTCGTTTGGTATGACATACCGGTATGTTGCCAAGATTGAGCAGAAATTCAAACAGAAGAAGCGAAACTTTGGATCTGCGAATCAAAATCAAGCGAAAGGTGCCCCCAAACCATAGAACAAAGGACAAAGCCAAGGCATGGAGGCTCAAGACAATCTGCCAAATCTGAAAGAAAAGAGAAATACCACAAATATAAATAAGGACATGGGAAAGTGGTGTGAGTTCTATAAGATCTCCACTCACAACACAAGTGAGTGTCGGGCCAAGCAGTCACTGGTGGCCAAGATGAAGGCTTATGAATCAGATGCATGCTCCGACACTGAATCAGAACCCGAGAAGGGGAATGTCAGAAGGAAGAAGATTATCTATGTGGATCCCAATGCCAACATTGCCACCACGAAGATCCAAAAGGAAGAACTGGAAGATCGAGAGGAGGAGGAGCGTCTCTTCCACTCCAAGATGCGGGTAAAGGGTTCCCCGCTACAGTTCATTATCGACAGTGGGAGCCAAAAGAACCTCATTTCAGCATAAGTCGTGAAGAGGTTTGTCTTGCCGACCACATCACACCCACAATCATACACCATCGGGTGGCTTCACCAAGGATGGGATCTCCGTGTTAGCCAACAGTGTCTCCTTCCCTACATAATCAATCCCTTCATCGATGAGGTATTATGTGGCATTTATCCTCTTTATGTTTGTGATGTATTATTAGGCCAACCATACTTGTGGAAGGGACATGCTGTGTATGAGTCTCGACCTCACGCTATTATTGTTACTTTGGGAAATAAGTT
The DNA here is from genome assembly GCA_000966675.3 of Picea glauca. Taxonomy (NCBI): domain Eukaryota; kingdom Viridiplantae; phylum Streptophyta; class Pinopsida; order Pinales; family Pinaceae; genus Picea; species Picea glauca. The sequence goes on from JZKD02S1710717.1 coordinate 62,246, forward strand.
GTACAGGATACCATAGGTACCATCGCCTGCCGCTATCTCTTTGGTTACTACAAAACAATGCAGTAAGCTCATTTCCAAAACTGGGAAATTTGTTTTCCTGATGATATGCCCTCAAGGAAAGAAGAATATTGTGGCCACAACCTCTAGACAGGGCTCCTCCACATGACAACAACAAATGGACAAGGTCGTGGAGGAGTACCAGGACATCTTCACCTCACCCGCAGGGGTGCATTTGCACTGTCAGGTCAAGTTCCCCATCGATATGACCCCAGGTGCATCACTTCCCAATGGATCGATCTATCGATGCTCTGCTCTGGAGAATGATGAAATCAAGAGGTAGATTCAGGAGATACTATAGAAAGGTCACATCTGGCCAAGTTCATCGCCCTGTGGGAGCCCGATCGTGTTGGTGCAAAAGGAGGATGGGACTTGGAGACTCTGTATTGACTATCGGGCGCTGAACAAGATCACTGTCCAGAATAGGTACCTGATCCCATGGATTGATGACCTTCTGGACCAACTCAAAGGGGAGAAATATTTTATAAAGATTGACATGAACTCCGGGTATCACCAGGTACCAATCAAACCATCTGATGTATGGAAGACAACCTTCAAAGCCAAGGAGGGCCTTTTCGAATGGCTGGTCATGCCTTTCGAGTTGACGAATTCTCCCACAACCTTCATGAGGCTGATGGATGACATATTCTGGCCATTCACCAACTCATTTGTCATAGTGTACTTGGATGACATCCTGATCTTCAGCCAGACTTGGGAAGATCATCTCCACCACATCCGATAGGTCCTCCAAACAATATGGAAACAAAAGTTGTGTGCCAATTTGGAGAAGTGCACTTTTGGCATGACCGAGGTTCAGTATCTGGGATACATTATTGATGAGCATGGGGTGCATGTGGATCCAACCAAGATCCAAGTCATTTAGAATTGACTAGCCCCAACCACTCTAACAGAGCTTCGCAACTTTCTGGGTATTGCTAATTTCTACCGCAGGTTCGTGTTGGGATTTTCTCATATCACTTGGACTTTGATTCAAGTCACCAAGGGAGGAGCAAAAGAAAAATTATTTTGGTTGGAATATCAACAAAAGGCGTTCGTAGAATTGAAACATCTCCTTTGTTGTGCCCTAGTGCTCACATTACCAGACTTGCAACAACCATTTGAGATCGAGACAGATGCCTCTGAGTATGCTATTGGGGAATTTCTTACTCAACAGAGGCATCCAATGTCATATCACAGTGAGACACTATCTGACATAGTCTGAAAGTATCCCACTTATGAAAAAGAGATGTATTCCATTGTGTAGTCTTTCTGACAATGGAAGAATTACATTTTTGGGAAGGAAACGATCATCCACACAAACCATCGACCCCTATAGTTCATACAGACACAAGGGAAGTTGCAGAACTATCACCATCAGAAGTGGTCCACATATCTACAAAAGTTTCATTTGAACATCAAGTACAATAAGGGAAGCACCAATAATGTTGTATAATGCCTCAGTTGACCACCGATCATGGCGATAACCATTATTCTCAACTCTTATGGGCACGAGACTTTTGATTGGCTGCTTCTCTACAAGAGCGATCCAGAATTCAGCCACACATACAAGATTCTCTTGGAGGGTAACCGAGTTCCAAATTTTCACCTCCACGATGCACTACTATGTCACCTGGGACACCTTTGTGTTCCTTCAAGCGAGCGTGCCAAGATGATTTGAGAAGTGCACTACAGTCGGGTCGCTGGGTATTTCGGGGTCGAGAAAATAGTGGTAGTACTGCAGAAGTATTTCTATTGGAAAAACCTTTGACAAGATGTCAGGTAGTACATCATATCCTGCACTGCCTGTGCCATTTCCAAACTGACCATTAAGAAGCAAGGCCTCTATACTCTTCTACCTACCCTTAGTCGAATGTGGAAATCCATATCCGTAGATTACATGTTGGGCCTTCCTTCTACTAAGCATGGCAACGACTATGTTTTCCTGGTCATTGACAGATTCTCGAAGATGGCCATTATGACGGCCTGCAAGAAGAATATCATAGCAGAAGCCACTACTAAAGTCTTATTTGAAAGAGTGTGGGTACACTTTGTGATCCCACAGTCTATCATCTCAGATCAGAACAATAGGTTCCTCAGTACATTTTGGTCCAACCTCTGTTCAATGTTGGACACCAAGCTCACCAAGTCCACAACTTTCCATCCCCAAATTGATGGCCAGATAGAGGTTGTCAACAGGATGATTGTACACATTTTGTGCATGTACAACTCAAATCATCCACGCACATGGGATGAGAGCCTCCCCTATGTACACCATATCTATAAACAAGACCTCTACATCTCAACTGACCACAACCCCTTTCAAGTGGGCTTGGGATTCCAACCACTATGTCCCATTGACGTAGCCATGCCATTTGCAGCTACTCAATATGATTCAGCTCATGTCCAGCTTGAAGATGCCAAGGAAAACAAATTCATTGAGTGAATTCATCACATTATCCAACAGTTTCATGACATATTGGATAGAGCCAATGCTAAGTACAAGCAACGACATGATCAACATCAGGTACAACACAACTTCCAGGTCGATGAAAAAGTGTGGCTACATTTGCAGAAGGAGTGCCTCGCTGGACACCACCACATGCTTTGCCCACTCCTATATGGGCCATACACCATCACCAAGGCTGTAGGGGCCAATTCCTTTGAGCTTAGTATTCCACCATTCCTTGGTCTGCACCCAGTGTTCAATGTGGACCGCCTTCGTCCCTACTTTCCACCTCTATTGGACACATCCGACATGGAAGAACAACTCACACCAACAGAGTTAAACCCAAACTGCATGGAACAAGTCACAACTGATCAAATTATGGAAAAACAGATCAAGAAAACCTTCCAGTAGAGGATCCATCTATATCGAGTTGTCAAAGCAGGCCAACTCCTTCACCAGGTTAAGTGGTTCACTAGGGACTAAGTTTAACAAAAGTTTCCTCATCTCATGGAGGAACTCAACACAATGGGGACCATTGCTTCCTAAGGGGGGAGGAATGATCTAGGTGGATATTGGTGGCCACCCACCTATTCCACTTGGACCCCCACCATTGTTTCTTTCAGTTTTTCAGTTTCGTTAATTGTAGCACAATTTACTATTTTTTGGCAGTTTTTTGGGTTCTGAACTTCCGAAGCCGTTTTGAGGCCCTAAACAACGTTTTTTGGGCATCAAACCTCCGACGAATATTAGTCCATTCCAAACCTAGATATTTTCTATTATTAGTTGTATTCCTCAGATAGATATTTCTAACGATGTATCATGTGCATCAAACGAAGATAGTATGCCAAAGTTATGACCCTAGGAAAGTGATGTACCAATTTACCCCGACGGGGCACATATTCTAGCGTTTCATCTCCTAGGGTTAGGTTTTTGGATGTTTAGGGTTTTCCATTGTTTCTAAATAATATATAGGCCTTTAAGCCTCATTGCAACATAGATTTTAGAGGCCTGTAGCTGCCACATGTCTTCTTAGAGATAAGCTACCAATGCCCTAGCTACTTTATTTCCATTCTGTCTGTAAACAAATTTTAGTTCTTTCATATTAATGAAATGAAGTGTTATTTCTGTTGCATCTTTCTATTTATGGTTATTTGTGTATTATGTTGCATTCCTGCATAAATTTGGATCAATCACTTCCCTCATCATAATTCTGTTCTGGTATTCAGAGACTAGTTTTCGAATGGAGTGTAAGATTAGGTCATTGGGTGCCTTTCAGTCTTGAGATGGCTCAGAGAGAAGCGAGATGAAATGATCCATGATATTCTTCTCTATTTATTCATTGTTATAACCCTAAATTTCTCCATACATGCATACCTGACATTTGACCCTCTTACTTTCTATTTTTTCCAAGCCATCACTGAGCATCTCTTCTTAAAAACATTATTTTTGAAGATGTACATGCCCTGCACCACTACTACCCATGTACACACGCTTGCTGCACCATTACAACCAACGTACGTATTCTATATGCACCACTACAACCCGTGTATAATCGCAAAAGTTGCAAAAATTAAAACGTTGCAAGGAATTCATTGAGATTACGGGCTATTGGGTAGTTTCCCAACTGTCCCACTACCTATAGCCCATCACCCAACTGAATAACCATCATTTTTTCATATAAAAGGAGGTGTTTAGGTCTCATTCCAAATCTAAGCATAATAACAGTGAAATTCTGCCCATTTCACATACCCTCCTTGCCCTAAATAATTGCAGCCACCTTATGAGATTTGCATTAGAATTTCTTATATTTGCCTTTTTCCTCCATCATAAGCCTATTCCATTCGCTAGAGATAGGTTGAGAGGAGAAAGATATGTGGAAGCACAGTTGGAGCTTGGTGAAGAGGAGCCCAGACCAGGTTCGTGGAGAAGTCGTCGATCTTGTTGTAAGTAAACATTGTGAAATCAATAAAAGGAATACTTTTTTTGTCCCGAAATATGATGTGTCAAATGTTTGTATTGATTTATTCTTTATTCTAACATCTAACCCATGATTTATATATGAGATGCATGTTTTGTAGTTTCCTGATTATTTTTTTGTGAATGCAGGTCAGCCTTAGGAGGAGGCTTGCAGTCAACAGAGCTATCGAATGCGAGAGGATCAACACCGGACGCAGAGAAAAAGGTAAAGTTACCTGATCTTTTCACTTTGTATTTCATGCATGAATGTGGGGTATATTCGGGGTAGTTAGAAAAGTAGGATACTTTTAGACGGTTATATCTACCTACATGTTGAAACCTAGTGTAGTCCATAGGGGGTATTTCCTGCTATAGTAGAACTGGCGACCATACTGGGGGAAACAAAGAGAAAATAAAGTTGAAGTATCCATGTAACCTTTGCATGAAAGACTACCTGACTCACCTGTGCCCTCGGTGTGTGGAGGCCTAGAATTTATTGGCGCAACAATAGTCTATTGTGTTAATGAACCCATTTTCACATGGGAAAAAATTTACTCAAGCCTCTTCAAGCACAAATGGGCACAGTCAGGGACCCCCTCCATTTTCTACTAATCCCTCGACCTTGAAGGTTTATATGTTGAAAGGTGATGCTTTCATAGAAACTAGGGCACACAATTATAGAATTCCAGAAACTGTTGAAAAGGGTAAAGAAGTCGTAAACCCATTTGTTCCTCTCCATATTGAGAAGATGATGGGAGAAACAATGAAACGCATCTTAAAAGGGGCGTTCAAGAAAGATCCTCGCAATCGAAACGTGAGGGATGCCTGTAACTACTCTTTTGTGGAGGATTTGCTAGAAAAACCTTGCGCGATGTTTGCTTTGGAGATCCTCCAGAGATGCCCTTCACAAAGAAAGGCTCTATTAGCTACCTTAGGATCTGTTGAGACTTGTAATACAGGAACTATCATGCTTGATATGACTGAATTGAAACCTCGTCTCCCATATCACGTTGCATTTCAAATAGTATTGGCTTACACCACAAAAACTTTTACCCGAAATATTTTCCGCACGGTGGTTGATGAGGGTGCCTCGAAATGCGTGATGTCGTTGGCATGTTGGAAGGCCATTGGCCAACCCGTTTTGTCTCCATCACCTAATCTTCTTACCGCTTTTGATTTTCATTCTTTCAGACCACATGGTATCATCCCCTCTTTCCTTGTGCAGTTAGGAGGGAAGCATGTGTGCATTGAAGTTGAAGTGGTCGATGCGCCTCTCGACTACAACCTCCTGTTAGGAAGGATTTGGACCTATCCTATGCATGCAGTGGTTTCCACAGTCTTCTAGGTCTTGTTTTTTCCACACAAGGGTCGGATCATATCCATTGATCAGTTATCCTTCTCCCGTCTTGACCCTTCATTGGGGACATCTACGGTCCCAATGATTGATAACCCTCAGCCCGACGTTGTCAACATAGGGGTTGGTTTGTGCCCACCTTTGATGGGTACCTTCGATTATGCCCCTCCTTCTGGCAATGTCAAGCTCATATCGGTCATCCTCGACCAGCCTAGGGCTGATATTTTTCAAATGTCATCATTCTGTACGACTTACTTTAACGATCCATGGACTCTTCCTTCCCCATCGGCCATGATGGAAGGGATAGGTCATCCTAGCATGGCCATGCCCTTGTGCATGGTAGAAGTTGCATACTCTATTGTCCAACAAGCTTCAATCGAGCCCGATCTGAATCCTGCACAAGAGTTAGATCCAATTCTCGAGCCTATCTGGGATAAAGGTTCCCTCGCCACTACCGATTCTTTAGACTTGGTATTTCCCTCTTATGAGGTGATTATAGAGGCATTGACTGGCCTAGACAGACCCTGGGACAATCTCCATCACAGATATTATTTTCTCCCAGAGTTAAGAAGAATAGAGGTAGGTGAATTCATGTTTACTATGACTGGAGATAGGTATTTTCCTATTAATCCTCTGGCTACGCATGAAGTTTATGTCGAGGGTAATATGGAAACCATCGCTTAAATGATACCTATTGAAATCTCTAGAACCCATGGTATCGTGGATAATGTCTTCATCAGAGTGAATTTCTCCCCCGAAGAGATTCGTATCTATATAGATTTACTTAAAGAATTACATGAAGTTTTTGCCTGGTCTTATGAGGAAATTCCAGGCATTGATCCAAGAATTGTCGAACATAAGATAATGACTTATCCAGATGCCAAGTCGGTTCGACAGAATCTTTATTTGGTGAATCCTCAGGAAGCAACAACTATTAAGGATGAAGTAGAGAAACTGCTCAAAGCCAGTTTCATCTACCCCATTCAGTTGACTCAATGGGTGTCAAATCCTATTCTGGTCAACAAAACATAGGGTACGATTCACATATGTATGGACTTCGATGATTTGAAAAAGTCCTGTGCAAAAGATAATTTCCCCACCCCATTCATTGACCAGATTGTCCATAAATGCATAGGTTGTGAGGTATTTTGTTTCATGGATGGTTTTTCGAGATACAATCAGATATAGATTAAGCCCGAAGACCAACATAAAATAGATTTTATCTGTCCATGGGGTACATTTTCTTATCGGAAGAAGCCTTTTGTCTTGGAGAATGTTGGAGCCACTTTTTAGCGGGCCATGTCTTTTTCTTTCCACAATATCAAACATATAGTCGAGGATTATCTTGATGATTTAGCATCACGATATTGTAAGAGAGATGATCATCCCAGACACCTCCGACTTATCTTTGAGCGATGTCACTACTATCAGATTCACTTGAATCCAAAAAAATGAAGTTTTTGCATGACATCGGGTCATCTTTGAGGTTTCATAGTTTTGACAACAGGGATCATGGTCGATCCTCTAAAGGTTGAGGCAATAGTTCAATTTCCTTCCCCATGCATAGTCCCTCAGCTTCAGAGTTTACAGGGAAAAGCCAAATTTCTTTGGTGTTTTATCACAACATATGTTGAGATCACTAAAGGGTTCATGTGTTTACTTAAAAAGGGAGTCCCTTTCTATTGGGACGAAGCCTCTCAGTGCTCTTTCGAAGAATTTAAACACGCCCTCACGTCTGCCCCTCTTCTCTGACCTCCTAGTTATAATAAATAGTTTGTATTGTACTTGGCCATTGCAGAGTTGACCATTGGTATGGTCTTGGTTCAAGAAAATGATCTGCTTGAAGAGCATGTGATTTATTACCTAAGCCGAGGCCTGGATGGACCGGAACTTAACTACTCCCATGTTGAGAAGCTTATGTTGGTAGTAGTGCATGTTGTACAACAGTTCTATCATTATATCCTTATCCACAAGACCACTGTCATTGTCGTTGTGAATTCATTCCAATACGTGTTGACACGACATGTAATCGGTGGGAAGATCAATAGATGGATTGTTATCCTCTAGGAATTTGACTTGGATTTTTTTTCCGCGAAATCCAAACATTCGCTAGTCTTTGTGGAACTTATCTCAGAACTTCTGGTCAAATCAATTGATGTTACGTCTGAAGAATCACCAATTAAAGGAGATCTTTCCATGATTTCATCTTCAGACCCATGGTATGGAGATATACTAGTCTATCTCCATACTTTGAAGTGCCCCACCTCTACTTCTCATGATGAGCATCGACGTATATGCCATTAGGAAAAAAAATATCTCATACTCGATGACACTTTGTATCGTCAAGGTATAGATTACATCATTCATCGGTGCCTCATTCATGAAGAAGTGGAAATTGTTCTTAATGACTACCACACTGGAGCATGCAATGGTCATTTGTCTAGGTTGGAAACAACCCAAAAGATTCTACGAGTCAGTTTCTTTTAGCCTACTCTAATCAAGGATTGTGTTGAGTCGGTCAAGAAGTGCCACCCGTGTCATATTTTCTGTCAGAATATGAGAGCACATCTTGCTCCCATGTTTCCCATCATTGTTGTTGGCCCCTTCACCAAGTGGGGGATTAATTATACTACATTCCACCTGGCTTCATCTAGGGGGCATCGTTATATCATCGTAGCAGTAGACTACTTCACAAAGTTGGTCGAGGCTATGCCAACATTCAACAATAATGGAGAAACCACAACTCTCTTTATTTTTAACCAGATAGTAGCAAGGTTCAACATCCCGAAGGATATTGTCACTGACCATGGCAGTCACTTTCAGAAAAAAATGATGTCTGAGTTAACATCAAAGTTTGGGTTGAGGAAAGAGAATTCATCACCTTACTACCCACAATCGAATGGTTAGGTGGAAGATGTCAATAAGTCTCTCAAGACTATTCTGCAGTGAACGATCAACTCTGCCAAGTCAAATTGGCATTTGATGTTGTACTCAACATTGTGGGCCTACCAAATGTCTGTAAAGACTGCCACCGATTTCTCACATTTTCAACTCATTTACGAGTTGGAAGTAGTCTTTCCAATAGAGTGCCAGATCCCATCTCTAAAGTTGGAAGTAGAGTTATTTCCAGACACTTCACCGCTTGAGGAACGCTTATTATATCTCGAGCATCTTAATGAGCAACGTTGTGATGTAGCATTAGATAACGAGGCTCACAAGCAATGAGTCAAGTTTCAATATGATCGGTTTGTTCATCCTCAGAGTTTCTCCGAAGGTGACCTTGTCCTAGTCTACGACCAAGATAAGGATCCCATGGGGGTAGGAAAGTTCAAATCCATGTGGTTCGGACCTTTCATAGTGAAGGAGGTCTTAAAGAAGGGCACTTATCATCTGGTTGACTTTGAGGGAAATGCCTTGGCACTGCCTAGAAATGGACTCTACCTCAACAAGTATTACTCGTAGTTTGGTCGCCTTGGGTGACTTCTTGTACATATGTATAGTTCTTATACAATTAGTTTTTTTCTTTTTGTTTTATGGACATGTCGTTATTTATGTCGAATTTTTAAATGTGGCAAATGTTAAGTGAATTATAGGTGTTCATTGGGTTCACAGATGATGCTAGCCAACACACTTGGAGGTTTTCTTCCGCAGCTTGGGTGATTTTCACGCCTCAAGGCCAGTTGCTATCTTTTGGAGGTATCTGTTTAGGTGACACCGTAAACAATGTTGTCGAATACAGTGTAGTAATATATTTTATTCATGATGTTGTGTCACATGGTATCTCTCACCTTTGGGTCTACTTGGATGTTCAGTTGGTTATGTCCCAGTTAAATGGGGTTTACCACGTTTATGATCCTACTCTACAATGACGATTCCTTAGGGTACGTCTCTTAGAACGATGCTTTGATTACATTTCGTATATCCATGTTCCTAGGAGATTAAATCAAATGAAACATACTCTAGCTAATCAAGTATTAGATTGGCATATTGCACACACATAAAAGAAGCACACACATACACATGTACTTAGATTGTAAAAAAGTGATTCATAAGACATAAAAGATGTAAATACACACACACACACATATCAAAAGTATCAGAGTACATAGGTGGGCGTGAACGCCTCAAAAATACATATCCAATATACATCACGGGGCTTATGCCCTAAAAAATATACAAAAGAGTGCCTTTGGAATGTAAGTGGTCCATCCTAACTAAGCATGGGGCTTGTTGGCCCTACCATAGTGAACAACGATTCTCACCAAATGCCATAAGAGTTGGACCCAGGTTTGTAGCACCCCAACTAGATGAGGCTGTATCAATGGCGGGAGATCCTCGATCTTGGCTATGGGGACCGCACGAGTGAGCACAGTGAGGTTCCACTCCACCCGTCTCAAAAAATTCTCAGCCTCTCCGAATGGAGGTCCCCCTGCTACTTCTGTTGCTATTTTGACAATTGCTGTTGGTACTGCCTCTGGTCAAGGACATCGCCTAGTCCTCGAGAAGTCTATTGGATGCATTGGTCCCACATCTTTACATAATAGATACATAGTTGTCAAATACTCTGGTATA
>JZKD02S1710717.1:95557-120925 GCA_000966675.3 Picea glauca
GTCGGTGACGGAGTGTGTTGTTAAGCCACTCTGTGATGTTAAAGTCACCGGTTCGAAACCTGCGGGGACAAAAAATCCAACCATGTTAAGGGTTGGTGTGGCTCAAGCCGGGTGCAATCCCCAGGTGATTTTGACGGCTTAGATGCCCCTGAGTCGCGGTTTCTCAAGCCACAGGTTAATCGCGTAGCCAACAGGTCTTGCACAAATTAAAAAACAAAAAAAAAAAAAAAATATGGACATATTTATTTTGCAAGAAACTAAATGTAATGGGAAAAGTATGGAAACTATAGCAAGGAAAATTTGGAAATCTTGTGAGTTTATATGCTCCGAAGAGGAGGGGGCCTCTAGAGGCCTAGCATTCCTTTGGAACCCAAACACAATCAGAGTGGAGTTGATAAATCAATCAAGATGAATAGTAACCATATTCTATAAGTTAAAAGGGACTACAGATCAAGGAATAATCTCACAGGTCTATGGCCCCCAAGCTGTCGGGGACAAGAGGGAGTTCATAAGTGAGATTCAAGTGATAGGTGCAATATTTAACTACCAAACCTAGATCATAGGGGAGGATTTCAACATGATAACCTCTCTAGAGGATAAGAAAGGAGGTATACGAAATCTTAGCCCAGAGGAACAAGTGTTCAAGGAACTCATCGACCAACTACGACTTATAGACATAATCCCATCATATGGAAGATACACTTGGAGCAATATGAGAGGAGGGAGACATCACATAGTTGAAAGGATAGAAAAATTCCTAGTCTCAGAACCACTATTCAAAAAAAATAAAGCATTATGTGGGGAAATTAGGCCTATATATGGTTCAAATTATTGGCCAATCTCACTCATATGGATGGATGGGCTTGACTCTCACCAAAAACCCTTCAGATTTGAAAAGTTCTGGCACATGCACCCAAAATTCATGCAAAAGGTGAAGGAATGGTGGGGGGAAACATAAGAGGTGTATGGAAAAAAAATGTATCAGCTCCAACAGAAGCTGAAACATATAAAAATGAGGCTCAATAAATGGAATCAAGAGGTTTTTGGAAATATCCAAGCGACTAAACAAGATCTGGAGAGGAAAATGGAGCAAGTGAAATGAGAAATAAGTCAGGAAGGGATCGACCCAGAGAGACAACAACTAGAATCGACCTTGAGAGAGGAATTGGATGAAAGGGAAAGACAAGAGGAAATCAAGCTCCGTCAGAATTCTAGGATTCTCTATATCTAAGAGGGTGCCAAGAATTCTAAATTCTTTCATAACTCTCTTATCCAACGCCACAACCAGAATTGGATTCACTCCTTCAAAACAAAAGCAAGAGAGATAGTTGAAGGGCATGAATGTTATAGTGGGAAAACCCCCCTATGGACTACACTAGGGTTCAACATGTAGGAAAATATAACCGTCTAAAAGTCTCCTACTTTTCTAACTACCCCAAATATACCCCACATTCATGCATGAAATACAAAGTGAAAAGATTAGGTAACTTTACCTTTTACTCCACGTCCGGTGTCAATCCTCTCGCATCCCATAGCTCTGCTGACTGCAAGCCCTCCCAAGGATGACCTGCATTCACAAACAGATAAGCAGGAAACTACAAACCATGCATCTCATATATAAATCATGTGTTAGATGCTAGAATAAATCATAAATCAAATACAAACATTTGACACATTATATTTCGGGACAAAAAAAGTATTTCTTTTATTGGTATCACAATGTTTACTTACAACAAAATCGATGACTACTCCACAAACCTGGTTCGGGCTCCTCTTAACCAAGCTCCAACTGCACTTCCACATATCTTTCTCCTCTCAACCTCTCTCTGGGGAATGGAATAGGCTTATCATGGAGGAAAAAGGAAAAAATAGGAAATTCTGATGCAAATATCACAAGGTGGCTACAATTATTTGGGGCAAGGAGGGGATGTGAAATGGGAAGCGTTTCACTGTTATTATTCTTAGATTTGGAATGAGACCCAAAAACCTCCGTTTATATGACAAAAGGCTGGTTATTCGGTTGGGTGACGGGATATAGGTGACGAGACAGTTGGGAAATTATCCAATAGCCCGTAATCTCAATGAATTCCTTGCAACTTTTTAACTTTTGCAACTTTTGTGAGTATATGTGGGTTGTAGTGGTGGAGCTAGCATACCTACGTGGGCTATAATGGTGCAGAAAGTGTGTGTACATGGGCAGTAGTGGTGCAAGGCGCGTACATCTTCAAAAATAATGATTTTAAGAAGAGCTACTCAGTGATGGCTTGGAAAAAATAGCAGGTAATAGGGCCAAATGCGAGGTATGCATGTATGGAGAAATTTAGGGTTATAACAGATGCCCCCGAATGGGTCAGGTCATAATAGCATCTGATGGCTGAAATACATTACAAATCTTCACCAATGTACGAAGCGAGTGAGACTGGGACCATAGTTCGGGAGGTGCCATCTGCAAAAATAACAATTGTCTCTCTGAGGCAAGCATACCCATGCTCGAGATGAAATAAATCATGGTTTCCAATCAAATACGCTGCAGATCCATGTCATATAACTATATAAAGTGTATCCGCGAGCAATACCTAGCAGATCTACATATCAAAATCAAAGATATACATGTATAGTATCCATCTTCAAGAAGAAAATGACGCCTGAAGGCTGGAGATGAGGCCTTCAGAGCTCTAGAAAAAGATTCAAGATATTCAATACTCAGGTAGGATTGTAATGTGAGCCTACGAATTCACTACCTAGAGGTCTTCGACGGCTCATCGGGAACAAACAAGAGGATCTCGGTGATCAGGCAAAGAACTTCATTGATTCAGAGCAAGGACTTTATTGGACTTTTGGGATGGCCAGACATGAGGTCAAGATACAAACTATACACAGGCCGACTCAGGTTGGGTAAAACTTCCCTTGGATAATAACATGAAATATGATCAGACTCATGCAGCATGACATTGACATAAGTTCACGATGCAGGGGGCAATGCAAACTCTCCATGTGTTTGGAAGAATAACCAAACGGAGGAGGAAACAATTCTATGTAGCGAGAACAACTGCATAAGGTCATATTAAATCCCAAATCTTGATGAACAAATGGAAGGATGTGATTTGTCCAAGGGAGACTCATTGTGCTTCCATAAAAAGAAAATACTTTTCCCATCCTCTTTTTGGGGTTTTTTTTTATTTTTTTGTCTTTTTCTATATTTTTAAAGAGCTTGAAAAAGAATAAAATAATGCTACATTACAAAGGAGAAATGAGTGTCACAAGAATACTAGTTCCAAGTGCAAGGAAAAAACTGATGCTCAGAGCAAGGAAACATGTGTAGGAAAAGGACACTAGGGAAAATTCCTCCATGGGTCAAGGTGTCAAGACGTAGAGTCAAAGTGCTACAAGGCTTGCATATAAGGCATGCTTCAAAGGTTTAGTTGAGAGCAACATGGAGCCGACATTAGGCCAAATACGCAGGGATGAAAATGTGATTAATAAGACACAATGAAAACCCCCTTCAATGTAATTTTAATGATCCTAGAGAAGGTAAGATCGGTAGTTTTTTCACGTTTAGAGAGTCTGACAAAACATAAAACAAGACTCCAGTGGGGTACCTTTTTCGATGTCAGTCTAGTCGGTTTGAAAAAGGGGTAAACTAGCACCGAAAATAAATCTATTCAAAACCATTTTAATGAGTGTGACAAAGACAATATCACTCATAAATCTTTTCAATTTTAAGGAGTCTGAAAAGAGATTAACTATGGACTCACAACCTTTTTCTATATTTAGTCTCCTTAGCCCAAAAAAGTATAAAATCTACTTAGGAGAACTCTCCCAGTGAGACGAATCTCCTAAGGTGTACATTTTTCCTCCTTAGTCTACATGCCAGAAAAAGGGGTAAACGTATGCCAGTAGATGTTTTTCTAAACCAATTAACAACTGTCAAAGAACAAGGTCACTCAACGATCTTTTGAATTTTAGGGAGTCTAAAAAGAGATTAACTATGGACTCCATAGGCGATGTTCTTCTGGACCAGTTTAACGAGTGTGAAGGAACAAGGTCACTCGACAATATTTTCAATTTTAGGGAGTCAAAGAGATTAACTATGGACTATGTGGGGGTTCCTTTTTCGTAAATTTAGTCCCTCAGGCCCGAAAAAGGGTTAAACTTACACCTGAGAATACTCTTCTAGTGAATCGAAGTTCCTAGAGTATACCTTTGTTTGTATAATTGACCATTCAGATTGAAAAAGGGGTAAACTTCCGTCGAACAGACGTGCCTTCAAATTTTAGTTTGGCGAGCATGAAGGACAAGAAGATCGCTCGAGAATCTTTTCATGTTTAGAGAGTCTGAAAAGGTCTTAAAAGAAGACTCATTTTATGGGAGTCCCGAGGGTGAGGCCAAGAGTGATGACACATCATACGTATGAGGCTCAATCTCATAATCAAGACAAGACTAACAAGGACTCTCAAGACTAAAGTCATTAACAACGGTATGGATGCCAAAATGCAATAAGGATCTAACTAGGGCATCCATGTAAAGGTAGGCTATACCACCTTACCACAAAACTTATAAAGAATCAATGATGGTTCCATACCATAGTTCAATGGTATCTATCCTATGGAAAAGAAGAAAAGACAACGAGATGCAGAAAGTGGAGATGGAAACCTAACTTATATGCAAAAAGTTGGAAAAGTGACTTTTACCAAAAGACCTTTAAAAGTGACCCATCTCCCAAAAACGTTTTCCAAACCAAAAGTGAAGTGCATCGTAACATCCAATGATAAACTGAAGAACCATGTTAAATGATTTTCAAGCCAGAAAAAATGACAAAAGGGTTAAAAAAAGTGGCAAAAAAGGCCAAAAACGTCTATAAATAGAAGCTGCCATCTCATTTTCACCATTGCAAATTAAGAATTAACCAAAAAGCTAAAAATAACCCTTTGCTAAAAGAGTTGATTATGGAAGCTTCAAAGGACAAAATGAACTTGTGCTCAAACCAAGTAAGTACAAACCAACCCCTCTTTCATTTCCACACTTCATTTGTGTTTTTGTTTTAGTTATTGGGGGGGCGCACCCTCATAAAAAAGGGCGGCCCTACGTGTACATAAGTTGTCTAAGGAAAACCTGTGTATTCCCACGGAAAGAAAAAATATGCCCATGTTCATACGCAACTGTGTCCAAGACAACCCTCGTACACCCTCAATAACATAGAAAAATGAAAATATGAAAGCTAACTCCCTCCATGAACTTGTCATTTGATAGGATGTATGTCCACTGGAGAGAGAGGGAGCATAAAGACATTGATATTTTGGTCAAAGAGGACCCTGCTGTTTTTTTCACATTGAAACAATGCGGGTTATGGATGTTCTTCTGGTGTCCACTCATGGGGGAACAACCCAGGCTGTTGAATGCCTTGGTGGATTATTGGCACCCCGTCGCTAAGGCGTTTATGCTTGAGGGGAAGTCATTGACTCCAATGACTGAGGACATATATTTTATGACTAGCCTCTCGAGGAAAGGGGAGCCAATCAACTTGCGTTATTTTCACCCCAGGCCTCACAACATCACCAACATGATCGGACTACATTGCGAGGACAACACCAAGAAAGTAGGTTCTTAGGTGCCAATCCACAAGATCACCAACCTATCACTAAAAGTGATAGTTTTACTCATTGAGTGGATTACTAGATCCGTGGCCCTACATCAAGCCTCTCAGGCGCACATGTATTGTGCAGTGAAGTGCTTAAATGCATGAGTGTTCGACTGGAGCATGACCATGCTTGAATGCATGAAGAGACAACTTACAGAGTGTTGTGGGGGAAGTAACAAAAACTTCGGGTTTAGTATCATTTTATGCTCATTCTTATTCGAGAGGGTACCCAACATGAGTCCACGAGAGACAGTATGGGGGCATGTGGACTCCTTCCCAGCAGTGTGTAGGTGGGCGGCATTGCTACCACGACAAGGGGGAGGAAGGACCATAGAGGCATTGGATGATACATTTTTTGACTAGTGGGCACGACATATTCCATCAATAGAGGACTACCTCTATGTCAAGATCAACTTTTCCAGGGATTTGGACATGCCCATACCTCTTGGAGAGGAGTGAGGAGAGATAGGTACGTTAATTTTTAAAGTTATTTTATTTTTAGTCTCTTTTCATATATATCATTTTTATGTATACCAGAGTATTTGACAACTATGTATCTATTATGTAAAGATNTGTTATAGTGGGAAAACCCCCCTATGGACTACACTAGGGTTCAACATGTAGGAAAATATAACCGTCTAAAAGTCTCCTACTTTTCTAACTACCCCAAATATACCCCACATTCATGCATGAAATACAAAGTGAAAAGATTAGGTAACTTTACCTTTTACTCCACGTCCGGTGTCAATCCTCTCGCATCCCATAGCTCTGCTGACTGCAAGCCCTCCCAAGGATGACCTGCATTCACAAACAGATAAGCAGGAAACTACAAACCATGCATCTCATATATAAATCATGTGTTAGATGCTAGAATAAATCATAAATCAAATACAAACATTTGACACATTATATTTCGGGACAAAAAAAGTATTTCTTTTATTGGTATCACAATGTTTACTTACAACAAAATCGATGACTACTCCACAAACCTGGTTCGGGCTCCTCTTAACCAAGCTCCAACTGCACTTCCACATATCTTTCTCCTCTCAACCTCTCTCTGGGGAATGGAATAGGCTTATCATGGAGGAAAAAGGAAAAAATAGGAAATTCTGATGCAAATATCACAAGGTGGCTACAATTATTTGGGGCAAGGAGGGGATGTGAAATGGGAAGCGTTTCACTGTTATTATTCTTAGATTTGGAATGAGACCCAAAAACCTCCGTTTATATGACAAAAGGCTGGTTATTCGGTTGGGTGACGGGATATAGGTGACGAGACAGTTGGGAAATTATCCAATAGCCCGTAATCTCAATGAATTCCTTGCAACTTTTTAACTTTTGCAACTTTTGTGAGTATATGTGGGTTGTAGTGGTGGAGCTAGCATACCTACGTGGGCTATAATGGTGCAGAAAGTGTGTGTACATGGGCAGTAGTGGTGCAAGGCGCGTACATCTTCAAAAATAATGATTTTAAGAAGAGCTACTCAGTGATGGCTTGGAAAAAATAGCAGGTAATAGGGCCAAATGCGAGGTATGCATGTATGGAGAAATTTAGGGTTATAACAGATGCCCCCGAATGGGTCAGGTCATAATAGCATCTGATGGCTGAAATACATTACAAATCTTCACCAATGTACGAAGCGAGTGAGACTGGGACCATAGTTCGGGAGGTGCCATCTGCAAAAATAACAATTGTCTCTCTGAGGCAAGCATACCCATGCTCGAGATGAAATAAATCATGGTTTCCAATCAAATACGCTGCAGATCCATGTCATATAACTATATAAAGTGTATCCGCGAGCAATACCTAGCAGATCTACATATCAAAATCAAAGATATACATGTATAGTATCCATCTTCAAGAAGAAAATGACGCCTGAAGGCTGGAGATGAGGCCTTCAGAGCTCTAGAAAAAGATTCAAGATATTCAATACTCAGGTAGGATTGTAATGTGAGCCTACGAATTCACTACCTAGAGGTCTTCGACGGCTCATCGGGAACAAACAAGAGGATCTCGGTGATCAGGCAAAGAACTTCATTGATTCAGAGCAAGGACTTTATTGGACTTTTGGGATGGCCAGACATGAGGTCAAGATACAAACTATACACAGGCCGACTCAGGTTGGGTAAAACTTCCCTTGGATAATAACATGAAATATGATCAGACTCATGCAGCATGACATTGACATAAGTTCACGATGCAGGGGGCAATGCAAACTCTCCATGTGTTTGGAAGAATAACCAAACGGAGGAGGAAACAATTCTATGTAGCGAGAACAACTGCATAAGGTCATATTAAATCCCAAATCTTGATGAACAAATGGAAGGATGTGATTTGTCCAAGGGAGACTCATTGTGCTTCCATAAAAAGAAAATACTTTTCCCATCCTCTTTTTGGGGTTTTTTTTTATTTTTTTGTCTTTTTCTATATTTTTAAAGAGCTTGAAAAAGAATAAAATAATGCTACATTACAAAGGAGAAATGAGTGTCACAAGAATACTAGTTCCAAGTGCAAGGAAAAAACTGATGCTCAGAGCAAGGAAACATGTGTAGGAAAAGGACACTAGGGAAAATTCCTCCATGGGTCAAGGTGTCAAGACGTAGAGTCAAAGTGCTACAAGGCTTGCATATAAGGCATGCTTCAAAGGTTTAGTTGAGAGCAACATGGAGCCGACATTAGGCCAAATACGCAGGGATGAAAATGTGATTAATAAGACACAATGAAAACCCCCTTCAATGTAATTTTAATGATCCTAGAGAAGGTAAGATCGGTAGTTTTTTCACATTTAGAGAGTCTGACAAAACATAAAACAAGACTCCAGTGGGGTACCTTTTTCGAAGTTAGTCTAGTCGGTTCGAAAAATGGGTAAACTAGCACCAAAAATACATCTATTCAAAACCATTTTAATGAGTGTGACAAAGACAATATCACTGATAAATCTTTTCAATTTTAAGGAGTCTGAAAAGAGCTTAACTATGGACTAACAACCTTTTTCTAGATTTAGTCTCCTTAGCCCGAAAAAGTATTAAATCTACTTAGGAGAACTCTCCCGGTGAGACGAATCTCCTAAGGTGTACATTTTTCCTCGTTAGTCTACATGCCAGAAAAAGGGGTAAACTCATGCCAGTAGATGTTTTTCTGAACCAATTAACAAGTGTCAAAGAACAAGGTCACTCAACGATCTTTTGAATTTTAGGGAGTCTAAAAAGAGATTAACTATGGACCCCATAGGCGATGTTCTTTTGGACCAGTTTAACGAGTGTGAAGGAACAAGGTCACTCGACAATCTTTTCAATTTTAGGGAGTCAAAGAGATTAACTATGGACTATGTGGGGGTTCCTTTTTCGTAAATTTAGTCCCTCAGGCCCGAAAAAGTGTTAAACTTATACCTGAGAATACTCTTCTAGCGAATCAAAGTTCCTAGAGTATACCTTTGTTTGTATAATTGATCATTCAGATTGAAAAAGGGGTAAACTTCCGCTGAATAGACGTGCCTTCAAATTTTAGTTTGGCGAGCATGAAGGACAAGAAGATCACTCGAGAATATTTTCATGTTTAGAGAGTCTGAAAAGGTCTTAAAAGAAGACTCATTTTATGGGAGTCTCGAGGGTGAGGCCAAGAGTGATGACACATCAGACATATGAGGCTCAATCTCATAATCAGGATAAGACTAACAAGGACTCTCAAGACTAAAGTCATTAACAACGGTATGGATGCCAAAATGCAATAAGGATCTAACTAGGGCATCCATGTAAAGGTAGGGTATACCACCTTACCACGAAACTTATAGAGAATCAATGATGGTTCCATACCGTAGTTCAATGGTATCGATCCTATGGAAAAGAAGAAAAGACAACAAGATGCAGAAAGTGGAGGTGGAAACCTAACTTATATGCAAAAAGTTGGAAAAATGACTTTTACCAAAAGACCTTTAAAAGTGACCCATCTCCCAAAAACGTTTTCCAAACCAAAAGTGAAGTGCATCATAACATCCAATGATAAACTGAAGAACCATGTTAAATGATTTTCAAGCCAGAAAAAATGACAAAAGGGTTCAAAAAAGTGGCAAAAAAGGCCAAAAACGTCTATAAATAGAAGTTGGCATCTCATTTTCACCATTGCAAATTAAGAATTAACAAAAAAGCTAAAAATAACCCTTTTCTAAAAGAGTTGATTCTGGGAGCTTCAAAGGACAAAATGAACTTGTGGTCAAACCAAGTAAGTACAAACCAACCCCTCTTTCATTTCCACACTTCATTTGTGTTTTTGTTTTAGTTATTGGGGGGGCGCACCCTCCTAAAAAAGGGCGGCCCTACATGTACATAAGTTGTCTAAGGACAACCTGTGTATTCCCACAGAAAGAAAAAATATGCCCATGTTCATACGCAACAGTGTCCAAGACAACCCTCGTACACCCTCAATAAAATAGAAAAATGAAAATACGAAAGCTAACTCCCTCCATGAACTTGTCATTTGATAGGATGTATGTCCACTGTAGAGAGAGGGAGCACAAAGACATTGATATTTTGGTCGAAGAGGACCCTGCTGTTGTTTTTGCATTGAAACAATGCGGGTTATGGATGTTCTTCTGGTGTCCACTCATGAGGTCACAACCCAGGCTGTTGAATGCCTTGGTGGATTATTGGCACCCCGTCGCTAAGGCATTTATGCTTGAGGGGAAGTCGTTGACTCCAATGACTGAGGACATATATTTTATGACTAGCCTCTCGAGGAAAGGGGAGCCAATCAAATTGCGTTCTTTTCACCTCAGGCCTCACAACATCACCAAGATGATCGGACAACATTGCGAGGACAACACCAAGAAAGTAGGTTCTTAGGTGCCAATCCACAAGATCACCAACCTATCACTAAAAGTGATAGTTTTACTCATTGGGTGGATTACTGGATCCGTGGCCTTACATCAAGCCTCTCGGGCGCACATGTATTGTGTAGTGAAGTGCTTAAATGCATGAGTGTTCGACTGGAGCATGACCATGCTTGATTGCATGAAGAGACAACTTACAAAGTTTCGTGGGGGAAGTAACAAAAACTTTGGGTTTGGTATCATTTTATGCTCATTCTTATTCGAGAGGGTACCCAAAATGAGTCCACGAGAGACACTATGGGGGCATGTGGAATCCTTCCCAGCAGTGTGTAGGTGGGTGGCATTGCTACCACGATAGGGGGGAGGAAGGACCATAGAGGCATTCGATGATACATTTTTTGACTAGTGGGCACGACATATTCCATCAATAGAGGACTACCTCTATGTCAAGATCAACTTTTCCAGGGATTTGAACATGCCCATACCTCTTGGAGAGGAGCGAGGAGAGATAGGTACGTTAATTTTTAAAGTTATTTTATTTTTAGTCTCTTTTCATATATATCATTTTTATGTATACCAGAGTATTTGACAACTATGTATCTATTATGTAAAGATGTGGGACTACTGCATCCAATAGACTTCTCGAGGACTAGGTGATGTCCTTGACCAGAGGCAGTACTAGTAGCAGTTGTCAGACTAGCAACGGAAGTAGCAAAGGGACCTCCATTCAGAGAGGCTGAGAAATTTTTGAGACGGGTGGAGTGGAACCTCACTGTGCTCACTCGTGCGGTCCCCATAGCCAAGATCGAGGATCTCCCACCATTGATACAGCCTCAACTAGTTGGGGTGCTACAAACCTGGGTCCAACTCTTGTGGCGTTTGGTGAGCATTGTTGTTCACTATGGTAGGGCCAACAGGCCCCATGCTTAGCTAGGATGGACCACTTACATGCCAAAGGCACTCTTTTGTATATTTTTTAGGGCATAAGCCCCGTGATGTATATTGGATATGTATTTTTGATGCGTTCACTCCCACCTATGTACTCTGATACTTTTGATATGTGTGTGTGTGTGTGTGTGTGTGTGTATTTACATCTTTTATGTCGTATGAATCACTTTTTTACAATCTACGTACATGTGTATGTGTGTGCTTCTTTTATGTGTGTGCAATATGCCAATCTAATACTTGATTAGCTAGAGTATGTTTCATTTGATTTAATCTCCTAGGAACATGGATATACGAAATGTAATCAAAGCATCGTTCTAAGAGACGCACCCTAAGGAATCGTCATTGTAGAGTAGGATCATAAATGCGATAAACCCCATTTAACTGGGACACAACCAACTGAACATCCAAGTAGACCTGAAGTTGAGAGATACCATGCGACAGAACATCATGAAGAAAATATATTACTACACTGTATTCGGCAACATTGTTTGCGGTGTCACCTAAACAGATACCTCCAAAAGATAGAAACTGGCCTTGAGGCGTGAAAATCACCCAAGCTATGGAAGAAATCCTCCAAGTGTGTCGGCTAGCATCATCTGTGAACCCAACGAACACCTCTGATTCACTTAACATTTGCCATAGTTAAAAATTCGACATAAATAACGACACGTCCATAAAACAAAAAGAAAAAAACTAATTGTATAAGAACTATACATATGTACAAGAAGTCACAAAAGGCGACCAAACTACGAGTAATACTTGTTGAGGTAGAGACCATTTCTAGGCAGTGCCAAGGCATTTCCCTCAAAGTCAACCAAACGATAAGCGCCCCTCTTTAAGACCTCCTTCACTATGAAAGGTCCGAACCACATGGGTTTGAACTTTTCTACCCCCATGGGATCCTTATCTTGGTCGTAGACTAGGACAAGGTCACCTTCGGAGAAACTTTGAGGATGAACAAACCGATCATATTGAAACTTGACTCATTGCTTGTGAACCTCATTAGCTAATGCTGCATCACAATGTCACTCATTAAGATGCTCGAGATATAATAAGCGGTCCTCAAGCGGTGAAGTGTCTGGAAATAACTCTACTTCCAACTTTAGAGATGGGATCTGGCACTCTATTGGAAAGACTCCTTCCAACTTGTAAATGAGTTGAAAAGGTGAGAAATTGGTGGCAGTCTTTACAGACATTCGGTAGGCCCACAATGTTGAGTCCAACATCAAATGCCAATTTGACTTGGCAGAGTTGATCGTTCACTGTAGAATAGTCTTGAGAGACTTATTCATAGCGTCCACCTAACCATTCGATTGTGGGTAGTAAGGTGATGAATTCTCTTTCCTCAACCCAAACTTTGATGTTAACTCAGACATCATTTTTTTCTAAAAGTGACTGCCATGGTCAGTGAAAATCTCCTTCGGGATGTCGAACCTTGCTACTATCTGGTTAAAAATAAAGAGAGTTGTGGTTTCTCCATCATTGTTGAATGTTGGCATAGCCTCGACCCACTTTGTGAAGTAGTCTACTGCTACGATGATATAACGATGCCCCCTAGCTGAAGCCAGGTGGCATGTAGTATAATTAATCGCCCACTTGGTGAAGGGGCCAATAACAATGATGGGAAACATGGGAGTAGGATGTGCTCTCATATTCTGACAAAAAATATGACACGGGTGGCACTTCTTGACCGACTCAACACAATCCTTGATTAGAGTAGGCTAAAAGAAACTGACTCGTAGAATCTTTTGGGTTGTTTCCAACCTAGACAAATGACCACCGCATGCTCCAGTGTGGTAGTCATTAAGAACAATTTCCACTTCTTCATGAATGAGGCACTGACGAACGATGTAATCTATACCTTGACGATACAAAGTGTCATCGAGTATGAGATAGTTTTTTTCCTAATGGCATATACGTCAACGCTCATCACGAGAAGTAGAGGTGGGGCACTTCAAAGTATGGAGATAGACTAGTATATCTCCATATCAGGGGTCTGAAGATGAAATCATGGAAAGATCTCCTTTAATCAGTGATTCTTTAGACGTAACATCACTTGATTCGACCAAAAGTTCTGAGATAAGTTCCACAAAGACTAGCGAATGTTTGGATTTCACGGAAAAAAAATCCAAGTCAAATTCCTAGAGGATAACAATCCATCTACTGATCTTCCCACTGATTACATGTTGTGTCAACACATATTGGAATGAATTCACAACGACAATGACAGTGGTCTTATGGATAAGGATATAATGATAGAACAGTTGTACAACATGCACTGCTACCAACATAAGCTTCTCAACATGGGAGTAGTTGAGTTCCGGTCCATCCAGGCCTCGGCTTAGGTAATAAATCACATGCTCTTCAAGAAGATCATTTTCTTGAACCAAGACCATACCAATGGTCGACTCTGCAATGGCCAAGTACAATACGAACTATTTATTATAACTAGGAGGTCAAAGAAGAGGGGTAGACATGAGGGCATGTTTAAATGCTTCAAAAGAGCACTGAGAGGCTTCGTCCCAATAGAAAGGGACTCCCTTTTTAAGTAAACGCATGAACCCTTTAGTGATCTCAACATATGTTGTGATAAAACACCGAAGAAATTTGGCTTTTCCCTATAAACTTTGAAGCTGAGGGACTGTGCATGGGGGAGGAAATTGAACTATTACCTCAACCTTTAGAGGATCGACCATGATTCCTGTTGTCAAAACTATGAAACCTCAAAGATGACTTGATGTCATGCAAAAACTTTATTTTTGGGGATTCAAGTGAATCCGATAGTAGCGACATCGCTCAAAGATAAGTAGGAGGTGTGTGGGATGATCATCTCTCTTACGAGATCGTGATGCTAAATCAACAAGATAAGCCTCGACTATATGTTTGAGATTGTGGAAAGAAAAAGACATGGCCCGCTAAAAAGTGGCTCCAACATTCTCCAGGCCAAAAGGCTTCTTCCGATAAGAAAATGTACCCCATGGACAGATAAAATCTATTTTATGCTGGTCTTCGGGCTTAATCTGTATCTGATTGTATCCCGAAAAACCATCCATGAAACAAAAGACCTCACAACCTATGCATTTATGGACAATCTGGTCAATGAATGGGGTGGGGAAATTATCTTTTGCACAGGACTTTTTCAAATCATGGAAGTCCATACATACGTGAATCGTACCCTATGTT
Organism: Picea glauca; assembly: GCA_000966675.3. Taxonomy (NCBI): domain Eukaryota; kingdom Viridiplantae; phylum Streptophyta; class Pinopsida; order Pinales; family Pinaceae; genus Picea; species Picea glauca. The sequence continues at coordinate 110,153 of JZKD02S1710717.1, forward strand.
TTGATGACCAGAATAGGATTTGACACCCATTGAGTCAACTAAATGGGGTAGATGAAACTGGCTTTGAGCAGTTTCTCTACTTCAGCCTTAATAGTTGCTGCTTTCTGAGGATTCACCAGACGAAGCTTCTGTCAGACCGACTTGGTGTCTGGATAAGTCATTATCTTATGTTCGACGATTCTTGGATCGATGCCTGGAATTTCCTCATAAGACCAGGAAAAAACTTCATGGAATTCTTTAAGTAAATCTGTATAGATATGAATCTCTTCGGGGGAGAAATTCACTCCGATGAAGATATTCTCCATGATACCAGGGGTTCTAGAGATTTCAATAGGTATCATTTAAGTGATGGTTTCCATATTACCCTCGACATAAACTTCATGCGTAGCCAGAGGATTAATAGGAAAAGACCTATCTCCAGTCATAGTAAACATGAATTCACCTACCTCTATTCTTCTTAACTATGGGAGAAAATAATATATGTGATGGAGATTGTCCCAGGGTCTGTCCAGGCCAGTCAATGCCTCTATAATCACCTCATCAGAGGGAAATACCAAGTCTAAAGAATCAGTAGTGGCGAGGGAACCTTTATCCCATATAGGCTCGAGAATTGGATCTAACTCCTGTGCAGGATTCAGATCGGGCTCGATTGAAGCTTGTTGGACAATAGAGTATGCAACTTCTACCACGAACAAGGGCATGGCCATGCTAGGATGACCTGTCCCTTCCATCATGGCCGATGGGGAAGGAAGAGTCCACGAATAGTTAAAGTAAGTCGTACAAAATGATGACATTTGAAAAATATCAGCCCTAGGCTGGTCGAGGATGACCAATATGAGCTTGACATTGCCAGAAGGAGGGGCGTAATCGAAGGTACCCATCAAAGATGGGCACAAACCAACCCCTATGTTGACAACATCGGGCTGAGGGTTATCAATCATTGGGACCGTAGATGTCCCCGATGAAGGGTCAAGACCGGAGAAGGATAATTGATCAATGGATACGATCCGACCCTTGTGTGGAAAAAACAAGACCCAAAAGACTGTGGAAATCACTGCATGCATAGGATAGGTCCAAATCCTTCCTAACAGGAGGTTGTAGTCGAGAGGCGCATCGACCACTTCAAATTCAATGCACACATGCTTCCCTCCTAACTGCACAGGGAAAGAGGGGATGATACCATGTGGTATGAAAGAATGACAATCAAAAGTGGTAAGAAGATTAAGTGATGGAGACAAAACGGGTTGGCCAATGGCCTTCTAACATGACAATGACATCATGCATTTCGAGGCACCCTCATCAACCACTGTGCGGAAAATATTTCGGGTAAAAGTTTTTTTGGTGTAAGCCAATACTATTTGAAATGCAACATGGTATGGGAGACGAGGTTTCAAGTCGGTCATATCAAGCATGATAGTTCCCGTATTACAAGTCTCAGTAGATCCTAAGGTAGCGAATAGAGCCTTTCTTTGCGAAGGGCATCTCTGGAGGATCTCCAAAGAAAACATCGCGCACAGTTTTTCTAACAAATCCTCCACAAAAGAGTAGTTACAGGCGTCCCTCGCGTTTCGATTGTGAGAATATTTCTTGAACGCCCCTTTTAAGATGCGTGTCATTGTTTCTCCCATCATCTTCTCAATATGGAGAGGAACAAATGGGTTTACGACTTCTTTACCCTTTTCAGTAGTTTCTGGAATTCTATAATTGTGTGCCCTAGTTTCTACGAAAGTATCACCTTTCAACATATAAACGTTCAAGGCCAAGGGATTAGTAGAAAACGGAGGGGGTCCCTGACTGTGCCCATTTGTGCTTGAAGAGGCTTGAGTCAATTTTTTCCCATGTGGAAATGGGTTCATTAACACAACAGACTATTGTTGCGCCAATAAATTCTAGGCCTCCACACATCGAGGGCACAGGTGAGTCAGGTAGTCTTTCGTGAAAAGGTTACATGGATACTTCAACTTTATTTTCTCTGTGTTTCCCCCAGTATGGTCGCCAATTCTACTATAGCAGGAAATCCCCCCTATGGACTACACTAGGTTTCAACATGTAGGCAGATATAACCGTCTAAAAGTTTCCTACTTTTCTAACTACCCCAAATATACCCCACATTCATGCATGAAATACAAAGTGAAAAGATCAGGTAACTTTACCTTTTTTCTCTACGTCTGGTGTCGATCCTCTTGCGTTCGATAGCTCTGTTGACTGCAAGCCTCCTCCCAAGGCTCACCTGCATTCACAAAAAAATAAACAGGAAACTACAAAACATGCATCTCATATATAAATCATGGGTTAGATGTTAGAATAAAGCATAAATCAATACAAACATTTGACACATCATATTTCGAGACAAAAAAAGTATTCCTTTTATTGATATCACAATGTTTACTTACAACAAGATTGATGACTGCTCCATGAACCTAGTCTGGGCTCCTCTTCACCAAGCTCCAACTGTGCTTCCACGTATCTTTCTCCTCTCAACCTATCTCTAGGGAATGGAATAGGCTTATGATGGAGGAAAAAGGCAAAAATAAGAAATTCTAATGCAAATCTCATAAGATGGCTGCAATTATTTAGGGCAAGGAGGGGATGTGAAATGGGCATAATTTCACTATTATTATGCTTAGCTTTGGAATGAGACCTAAACACCTCCTTTTATATGACAAAAGGATGGTTATTCAGTTGGGTGACGGGCTATAGGCAGTGGGACAGTTGGGAAACTACCCAATAGCCCGTAATCTCAACAAATTCCTTGCAACGTTTTAATTTTTGCAACTTTTGCGATTATACACGGGCTGTAGTGGTGCATATAGAATATGTATGCAGGTTGTAGTGGTGCATATAGCATACGTACGCTGGTTTTAATGGTGCAACAAGAGTGTGTACATGGGTAGTAGTGGTGCAGGGCGTGTACATCTTCAAAAATAATGTTTTTAAGAAGAGATGCTCAGTGATGGCTTGGAAAAAATAGAAAGTAAGAGGGTCAAATGTCAGGTATGCATGTATGGAGAAATTTAGGGTTATAACAATGAATAAATAGAGAATAATCTCATGGATCATTTCATCTCGCTTCTCTCTGATCCATCTCAAGACTGAAAGGCACCCAATGACCTAATCTTACACTCCATTCGAAAACTAGTCTCTGAATATCAGAACAGAATTCTGATGAGGGAAGTGATTGATCCAAATTTATGCAGGAATGCAACATAATACACAAATAACCATAAATAGAAAGATGCATAAGAAATAACACTTCATTTCATTAATATGAAATAACTAAAATTTGTTTACAGACAGAATGGAAATAAAGTAGCTAGGGCATTGGTAGCTTATCTCTAAGAAGACATGTGGCGGCTACAAGCCTCTAAAATCTATGTTGCAATGAGGCTTAAAGGCCTATATATTATTTAGAAACAATGGAAAACCCTAAACATCCAAAAAACTAACCCTAGGAGATGAAACGCTAGAATATGTGCCCCGTCGGGGTAAATTGGTACATCACTTTCCCAGGGTCGTAACTTTGGCATACTATCTTCGTTTGATGCACATGATACATCGTTAGAAATATCTATCTGAGGAATACAACTGATAATAGAAAATATCTAGGTTTGGAATGGACTAATATTCGTCGGAGGTTTGATGCCCAAAAAACGTTGTTTAGGGCCTCAAAACGGCTCCAGAAGTTCAAAACCCAAAAAATTGCCAAAAAATAGTAAATTGTGCTACAATTAAGGAAACTAAAAAACTAAAAGAAACAATTGTGGGGGTCCAAGTGGAATAGGTGGGTGGCCACCAATATCCACCTAGATCATTCCTCCCCCCTTAGGGAGCAATGGTCCCCATTGTGTTGAGTTCCTCCATGAGATGAGGAAACTTTTGTTGAACTTAGTCCCTAGTGAACCACTTAACCTGGTGAAGGAGTTGGCCTGCTTTGACAACTCGATATAGATGGATCCTCTACTGGCAGGTTTTCTTGATCTGTTTTTCCATAATTCGATCAGTTGTGGCTTGTTCCATGCAGTTTGGGTTTAACTCTGTTGGTGTGAGTTGTTCTTCCATGTCAGATGTGTCCAATAGAGGTGGAAAGTAGGGACGAAGGCGGTCCACATTGAACACTGGGTGCAGACCAAGGAATGGTGGAATACTGAGCTCGAAGGAATTGTCCCCTACAACCTTGGTGATGGTGTATGGCCCATATCAGAGTGGGCGAAGCATGTGGTGGTGTCCAGTGAGGCACTCCTTCTGGAAATGTAGCCACACTTTGTCACCGACCTGGAAGTTGTGTTGTACCCGATGTTGATCATGTCTCTTCTTGTACTTAGCATTGGCTCTATCCAATATGTCATGAAACTATTGGATAATGTGATGAATTCACTCAATGAATTTGTTTTCCTTGGCATCTTCAAACTGGACATGAGCTGAATCATCTTGAGTAGCTGCAAATGGCATGGATACATCAATGGGACATAGTGGTTGGAATCCCAAGCCCACTTGAAAGGGGTTGTGGTCAGTTGAGATGTGGAGGTCTTGTTTATAGATATGGTGTACATAGGGGAGGCTCTCATCCCATGTGCGTGGATGATTTGAGTTGTACATGCACAAAATCTGTATGATCATCCTGTTGACGACCTCTATCTAGCCATCAATTTGGGGATGGAAAGTTGTGTACTTAGTGAGCTTGGTGTCCAACATTGAACAGAGGTTGGACCAAAATGTACTGAGGAACCTATTGTTCTGATCTGAGATGATAGACTGTGGGATCCCAAAGTGTACCCACACTCGTTCAAATAAGACTTTAGCAGTGGCTTCTGCTATGATATTCTTCTTGCAGGCCGTCATAATGGCCATCTTCGAGAATATGTCAATGACCAGGAAAACATAGTCGTTGCCATGATTAGTAGAAGGAAGGCCCAACATGTAATCTACGAATATGGATTCCCACATTTGACTAAGGGTAGGTAGAAGAGTATAGATTCCTTTCTTCTTAATGGTCGGTTTGGAAATGGCACAGGCAGTGCAAGATATGATGTACTTCCTGACATCTTGTCAAAGGTTTGTCCAATAGAAATACTTCTGCAGTACTACCACTATTTTCTCGACCCCGAAATACCCAACGACCCGACTGTAGTGCACTTCCCAAATCATCTTGGCACGGTCGCTTGAAGGAACACAAAGGTGTCCCAGGTGACATAGTAGTGCATCGTGGAGGTGAAAATTTGGAACTCGGTTACCCTCCAAGAGAATCTTGTATGTGTGGCTAAATTCTGGATCGCTCTTGTAGAGAAGCGGCCAATCAAAAGTCTCGTGGCCACAAGAGTTGAGAATAATGGTTATCGCCATGATCGGTGGTCAACTGAGGCATTATACAACATTATTGGTGTTGCCCTTATTGTACTAGATGTTCAAATGAAACTTTTGTAGATATGTGGACCACTTCTGATGGCGATAGTTCTGCAACTTCCCTTGTGTCTGTATGAACTATAGGGGTCGGTGGTTTGTGTGGATGATCGTTTCCTTCCCAAAAATGTAATTCTTCCATTGTCAGAAAGAATACACAATGGAATACATCTCTTTGTCATAAGTGGGATACTTTCAGACTATGTCGTGTCTCACTGTGATATGACATTGGATGCCTCTGTTGAGTAAGAAATTCCCCAATAGCATACTCAGAGGCATCTGTCTCAATCTCAAATGGTTGTTGCAAGTCTGGTAATGTGAGAACTAGGGAACAACAGAGGAGATGTTTCAATTATACGAATGCCTTTTGTTGAGATTCCAACCAAAATAATTTTTCTTTCGCTCCTCCCTTGGTGACTTGAATCAAAGTCCAAGTGATATGAGAGAATCCCAACACGAACCTGCGGTAGAAATTAGCAATACCCATAAAGCTGCCAAGCTCTGTTAGAGTGGTTGGGGCTAGTCAATTCTAAATGACTTGGATCTTGGTTGGATCCACATGCACCCCACGGTCATCAATAATGTATCCCAGATACTAAACCTCGGTCATGCCAAAAGTGCACTTCTCCAAATTGGCACACAACTTTTGTTTCCGTATTGTTTGGAGGACCTATCGAATGTGGTGGAGGTGATATTCCCAAGTTTGGCTAAAGGTCAGGATGTCATCCAAGTACACTATGACAAATGAGTTGGTGAATGGCCAGAATATGTCATCCATCAGCCTCATGAAGGTTGTGGGAGAATTCATCAACTCGAAAGGCATGACCAGCCATTCGAAAAGGCCCTGCTTGGCTTTGAAGGCTATCTTCCATACATCGGATGGTTCGATTGGTACCTGGTGATACCCAGAGTTCATGTCAGTCTTTCTAAAATATTTCTCCCCTTTGAGTTGGTCCAGAAGGTCATCAATCCATGGGATCAGGTACCTATTCTGGACAGTGATCTTGTTCAGCGCCCGATAATCAATACAGAGTCTCCAAGTCCCATCCTTCTTTTGCACCAACACGATCGGGCTCCCACAGGGCGATGAACTTGATCGGATGTGACCTTTCTACAGTATCTCCTGAATCTACCTCTTGATTTCATCATTCTCTAGAGAAGAGCGTTGATAGATCGATCCATTGGGAAGTGATGAACCTGGGGTCATATCGATGGGGAACTTGACTTGACAGTGAAAATGCACCCCTGCGGGTGAGGTGAAGATGTCCTGTACTCCTCCACGACCTTGTCCATTTGTTGTTTTCATGTGGAGAAGCCCTATCTAGAGGTTGTGGCCACAATATTCTTCTTTCCCTGAGGGCATATCATCAGGAAAACAAAATTCCAAGTTTTGGAAATGAGCTTACTGCATTGTTTTGTAGTAACCAAAGAGATAGCGGTAGGCGATGGTACCTCTGGTATCCTGTACAACTTATTTCCCAAAGTAACAATAATAACGTGAGGTCGAGACTCATACACAGCATGTCCCTTCCACAAGTATGGTTGGCCTAATAATACATCACAAACATAAAGAGGATAAATGTCACATAATACCTCATCGATGAAGGGATTGATTATGTAGGGAAGGAGACACTGTTGGCTAACACAGAGATCCCATCCTTGGTGAATCCACCCGATGGTGTATGATTGTGGGTGTGATGTGGTCGGCAAGCCCAACCTCTTCACGACTTATGCTGAAATGAGGTTCTTTTGGCTCCCACTGTTGACAATGAACTGTAGCGGGGAACCCTTTACCCACATCTCGGAGTGGAAGAGACGCTCCACCTCCTCCCAATCTTCCAGTTCTTCCTTTTGGATCTTCATGGTGGAAATGGTGGCATCAGGATCCACATAGATAATCTTCTTCCTTCTGACATTCCCCTTCTTGGGTTCTGATTCAGTGTCGGAGCATGCATCTGATTCATAAGCCTTCATCTCGGCCACCAGTGATTGCTTGGCCCGACACTCACTTGTGTTGTGAGTGGAGATCTTATGGAACTCACACCACTTTCCCATGTCCTTATTTAGATTTGTGGTATTTCTCTTTTCTTGCAGATTTGGCAGATTGTCTTGAGTCGCCATGCCTTGGCTTTTTCCTTTGTTCTGTGGTTTGGGGGCACCTTTTGCCTGATTTTGATTCGCAGATCTAAAGTTTCGTTTCTTCTGTTTGAATTTTTGCTCAATCTTGGCAACATACCGATATGTCATACCAAACGAGGAGATGTCGAGGAACCTAATTTCCTCCTAAATGTATCTATGCAGACAACAGTGGTACTTCAACACCAAATTTTTCTCTGAATCTTTGATACCCAACTTTGTGCATAGGGTATGGAACAGATTCGTCAGCTCATGCACATGTTGATCCCTTTGCTGCCACAGCGTAGTTCATTGTATGTACTTGTCCTCATAGCTCCGCAAGGGATAATATTGTTCCTTGATAGTGTCTCAGAAAGAATTCCAAGTGGGTACGACCAAGAACAGAGAGGGTTCCTCCTTGTCATTTTTCTCACATTAGGTTTCCCACCAGTCCTTGGCATGGGGGGTGACTTTGAGTAGTGAAAAAACAATCTTATCCCGATTGAAAAAGTCATGAACCGAGAAATATCCTTCTAATAGATTCAACCATATATATACAATGTCTGCATCTATTCTCCCATAAAATATGGGAATGTCAAAGTTTACTTGTACCTTAAAAGGGGTTGCACCTCCAGAGTGGTTGTTGGATGCAAATGCGTCGCCAGTGGGCAGTCGTTGAAGAATCTGGGCAAAGTTATCCATCATCAGGTTCATTTTGTTTTCAAGGGCCTCCTCGAGAAATATTTTGATAGGATATCCTACTCCCTCATTTTTCTTTTCATCCCCCATGGGTGGCCGTTTGGGTTTGTGAGGTTGATCTTGCAAAGCTTCAACCAAATCGAGCCCTAACTCATTATACCCCAACCTCGTTTGGGACATGAAAAGAATGATCAATAAAGAGTAGACCGCTCTGATACCACTAATCTGAATCTATGCAGGAATGCAACAAAATACACAAATAACCATAAATGCAGAGATGTAATGGACATAACACTTCATTTGATTAATATCAAAGAACTAAAATTTGTTTACAGGCAAAATGAAAATAAACTAGTTAGGGTGCTGGTAGCTTATCTCTGAGAAGAGATGTGGTGGCTACAGGCCTCTGAAATCTATGTTATTAAGAAATAATGGAAAACCCTAAACATCCAAAAACCTAACCCTAGGAGATGAAACGCCAGAATATGGGCCCCGTCGAGGTAAATTGGTACATCAATTTCCCGGGGTCATAACTTTGGCATACTATCTTCATTTGACGCACATGATACATCGTTAGAAATATATATCCGAGGACTACAATTGTTGACAGTGAATATCAAGGATCAAAACGAACTCATATTCGCCAAAAGTTTGATTCCCAAAAAATGTCGTTTAGGTCCTCAAAACGACTCCAGAAGTTCAGCACCCGAAAAACTGCCAAAAATAGTAAATTGTGTTACACTTAAGGAAACTAAAAAAATGAAAGAAACAATGGTGGGGGTCCAAGTGGAATAGGTGGGTGGCCACCAATATCCACCTGGATTAGTGACCCTATCAGAGCTGGAAGAAATGGTGAATGAAATGCAGCATGGGAAGGCCCCGGGGCCTGATGGATTCACAGTTGATTTCTATAAAAGCTGCTGGAGAATTATCGGAAAATACTTGTAGGAAGTGGTGGAGGAAGATATATCCTCTTGTTCCAATCTTCGATATTTCAATGCCACCTTTATCACCCTGATCCCCAAGGAAAAGGAATCGAACAATGCAGATAAGTATCGTCCCATTTCCTTATGCAATGGTGTTTATCAATTATAATGAAAATCATAGCTAACATATATAAACCCATCCTTTAGGAAATAATTTTACCTAAACCGGGGGGTTTAGTTGAGGGGATACAAATATTATATGGTATAGTAGTCACTCATGAGACCATACACTCACAGTCCAATAAAAAACTCGGGATGCTCCTTAAGCTAGATGTTTCCAAAGCCTATGACAGAATTAAATGGAATTTCCTAAGAGCAGTGTTGGAAGCCTTTGGCTTTGACCCCTCCTGGATAAACTGGATCATATTCCTTTCTTCCACAACCTTCTTTTCCATCCTAGTAAATGAATCTCCCTCTCCAAATTTTAACACCTCCCGAGGCCTAAGACAAGGAGATCCTCTTTCTCTGTACCTATTTATTATTCTAGTGGAAGGTCTAGGTAGATTTCTGGAACACTCTCAGAGAGAAGGTCTCCTCAAAGGGATATAAATTTTCCCAGGTTCATAGCTTCTAACTCACCTTTAATTTTTTTATGAAACCCTCCTTCTAGGGAATCCTGCGGTCCATGAAGCCAGATCACTAAAGAAATCCCTAGATATCTTCCTCTCGGCCTCAATCATTCAACTTAACCTGGAAAAATACCATGTCTTTTTCTTTAACGCCCCGACCATCTTATGGAGGAAAAGTTACGAAATCTCAGGGTTCCAAATATCCTCTCTGCCTTTGCGCTACTTAGGGGCTCTGCTTCTGGATAAAAGTCAAAAAATACAGGGTCGAAAGACCTTCTAACGAAACTGGAAACTCAGCTAAATTGTTGGACTCATAGATTCCTCACCTTGCCTAGAAAAATGCTTCTTATTAAGTCAGTCCTTATGGAAATGTTGGTTTACTTGTTCTCTGTGATGGTAGTGCAAGCGTACATCTACCAAAAATACAAGCTTTATAGAGGAAATTTCTATGGGGAGGCCCGAAAAGAGAAAGAAAATGGGCCCTTGTGGCATGGTATAAATTGTGTATTCCAAAGTTTCAAGGGGGATTACGGATGAAAGATCCCCAAAATTTGAGCCACGCCTTAGCTACAAAATTATTGTGAAGGTGGATCAAAAACCCATCCACTATATGGTCCCGAATTTGGCAGGGGAAATAGGCTAAGGACACCCCCCCACAAGATTGGCGCTGGATGGAAGGAGAAATATAGGGATCTCTGATCTAGAACTATGCCTGGAAAAATAGAGAGTTGATCCGTTCTCAAAGCTTCTGGGAATTGCATGATGGTTGTTCAACCCTTTTCTGGGAATATGCTTTGGAACAAAGGATGGCCCTAAGTTCGGATGACTGGCACCAGACCATAAAATAAAAAATGTTAAGGGATAGGAAGATTAAAGTTGATCGATATTGGGAAGTGTTAGGACCACATATTGTACCCTTTTTGACCATACTTTTTGCTATTATTTTACCCTTCATCACCTGCATTTTGACTTATACTATCATTTCATCTGATCATTCCAAGGTATAC
>JZKD02S1710728.1:40682-53549 GCA_000966675.3 Picea glauca
TAACTTCTAATATCCAATTAAACATAATGTATGTGTCAAGAACAAATCTCAATGTATGACAAAAATTTCATTACTACATGAAAGATAAGGTGAGGTTTCACTATCATTACTACTATCATCGAAACTAATATATCAAAGTTTCTTAACATGTTCATATATTCATAATATATAATTATCAAAAACCATTGTAAATACATAACCATACTAAAATTATTCTTATGCTCCAAATTATTATGACAACTAGTTCACTACGTAAGAAACAAACATAAAGGATTTGGTGATAAAGGATCCCATTAATCTAAGAGCTATCTTGATCAAACCATAAGCTAACATGGAATAACCATTAATAACCCAAAATTCTAAAATCAGAGGACTACATGTAATGATCTATAAACTACCATGGATATTCCACTAGAACAATTCATCACACCAAATCCTATAATATCCTAAAATATTAGATTATGCAATTTGTTTCCTTAGATACTAGATTAATTATTACTAGCTTATTTCTCATATTTATGAAAATAATTGAAAAAAAAAATGAAAGAACATCCAAATATACACACCATCCACACAATTCAACACAAGATGTATCTTGGGAAACCTAATATGAGAGAAAACCTAGCTAGAAGGTGAGGCCTATTCTATGCTCTCTTCTCTTTGTTTATGAAAATGCAAATACAAATAAAGGGGCACTCACTATGGAGTTTCCTTTGACATTTCCACCTGAACAGATTTTAGAGAATATCCTACCTCTTATATTATTCAATCAAAATACCTCTAGTAAATTCTCTGCTCAACTATGGAACAAGTACAACGCGAAAGAATGGAACCTTTTCTCCTCCTAATGGTATGGTATTTAACATAGCCTAATAGTTGTATAGAGTCAGGGTTTTGTTGACCCTCGACCAAGTTTTGGGGAAACTTTGGTCAGTATTGGCCCACTTTTTCACTTTGACACGATGGTCGAAGAGGGAGTGCCCAAGCAGAGTTGAGATCGTGGATCTCACCGATTTTGAGGGTTAAGTGGACCCAATAAAGGGTCATCTATGGTTTTGTAACGGGTTTATGGGATGTCATACCATGGGGTGTTCCCATGTTTAGACCTTATTGTAAGGGTTTGTAAAATATGAATAAAGAAGAATGTATTGTAGAAGGGAGGTGAATGTAGTTATGTGTGAACATAGTTTCTTTGTGCAAAGGAATGTATGTGAGTTAAGGATTTGTGTTCGATAAAGAGTTGGATATATGCCTTAACCTAGTTTTGGAAGGAGGATCTGGTGCTCAGTGCACAAATATCTTGTCTGGTGTGAAGCTCGACTCTATGGCTTACTGCACAGGAGTGACTAAATGTAAGATCTTGACATACAATAAAGAGGCGAAGTGGTTTGTGGATGTAGCCCCACCTTGGGGTGAACCACGTATATCTGGAGTCTCATGGTTTTATTTGTGCAATGTTATCTCTGTTATGTTTTGCTCAGTGCTTAGGTTAGGATGTGTAATGGATATGTATGTGTTGCTTAAATGCTCTGCTTATGTTAAAATGCTATATCTAATCCACAATGCTAAGTGCTAAGTGTTTAAGGTGCATAATTTTTTTTTGTTACTACACTAGATCTATCTTTGATTATGTTCTGTGATGTTAATAGTGTTAATAAACTAATGCATGTCACTTCCTAAGCGTTAACAGAATTTTTTTGAAGTGTTATTATCACGGATTTGTGTCCCATCATGGTTACAAACACCTATGTCCTATAACCCCCTTTTCTTCTACCTCGAGAGAGACTTCACTTTCTTCGCGGGTGTTGCCAAAAGGGATGGTAGTCGGGATTTTTTTGGTGCATTGTTAAGCATCAAACCCTGGGTCTGCTCTTGTGCCAACAAATGGTTCTGTTATCGGGACTTGGAACTATGATTGTTGGGGACTGAAGTAAAGAATAAGAGAAGATTTGTGCGTAGATTTGATGCTGATGTGCGCAGTACTCTACTTGGCTTGCGAAGCTTTGTGCCAAGGAGGTAATTTGATCTGAAGAAAAGAGGTAAGATCCTAAAAGAAGCAAGCTTTGTTCTTTGGCAAGATAAGTGAAAATTTTTGTTTTGAAAGCATGAACTTAAGTATGTTTAATAGATTTTGTCCTAATCTGAAGGCTAGGGCACATTTGAAAGAAAGAGTTGATTTGAGTAAATTTAATGCAAATGAAGAAAGATATGTTATTCCTATGCATAGAAAGAGTTTTTGGACTAATAAGTGGATGCAAGAACCTAGAAAGATTTTTTGCAGATTGCAGGTCTAGCATTATGACCCTAGGGGAGATGTGAAGTACATAAAAGGTTGGGAAACTTTTAAAAGAAAAAGTGGATTGACTTTGTGTTATAATTGCAGAAGGTCGGGACATATTGCTAAGGAATATCCTAAGGTAGTCCCTATTTTTCTTTGTTGTAAGGTTGTTGGTCATGAGGTTGAGGATTGTCCAAGGATTATTTCTAAAGTTGAAGGAATGAACATGAGACAAGAAAACTATGAAGAAAGTCAAGAGACTAAGGGAATGATAGAGAGTCATAAAGAGAAAGGATCAAAGGAAGTTTAGACTATGATATTAACGTTGAAAGAAGCGATGGATGTTCATAAAGATGTCAGTTTACCAGAAAGTCTGAAATCAAAACAACGCATAAGTGCAAGAATAGAATAATTCTACATAGACTATGTCTTGGATGAAGAAACACAAGTGAATATTATGATAGAAGAAACTTGGGAAATTTTGGGAAAGACTACTATGGTACATTCATTGGGAAGGATAGGCTTGTTTAAGGGAAAGATATAACCTTATGTGGAAGAGTTACTAATGTACCTACTACTGTTCATGGAACATCGACTGAAGAAGAATTTGAAGTCATTCATTTTGTTGGGGACAACACCCCTTTCCCACTACTGTTAGGTAAGACTTGGATTGAGAAGGATCATATCAGAAGGAAAGTAGAGAAAAAATCTACAGAAAAGAAAAAGCAAGAATTAAGGGATTTCATAGCTAGTAAAATAGACCGACTAATAGACGAACAAGAGGATAAGTCAAAGAAATAGAGAAAAGTAACAACGCATGAGGGACAAAAGGCAAGAGGATTAGCTGTCAAGGTTGAAAGAATGAAAGAAGGCTTGAAGGACCTATATATTCAAGAAAGAAGTATGTCCACTCAGGAAGTGTTAAGAAAAGGGATATTAACTTTAGACCCTTTGAGGGCACCTCAGCAATGTTAAGCCACTACGCTAGCGGAAGATAAGAATAAAAATGGAAAGAGGCTTCCATAAACAGTTAGAGAGACTCAGATAACAGGAAAGAAGGCAAGGAAGCTCAATAAAAAGAAAGCTAAGTTGGAAAAGCTACAAGAAGCTACAAAAACCAGATGGAAGACTTTGTAGAATGGAACCTCGCAGGAGGCAGGTTCACAGGATTTGAACCTCGCTGGAACAATAGGTCTGCGTAGAATTGGAATTCACCTTGGCGAAGTTATATAAACGTTGGAGGTGCCTCGGCTGTTAGAATGATGCTCCAGAATGGTTAGAAAATGCATTTATGGGCTTATGGACTGCTTTTTTCACATTGAGACCGCGCCATAATGGATAGATTTATAGTGATGGAAGCATTTCCTGGTCATTGGAAGATCCGTCATGATACCCCGTTTATTTAACTCGTCGATCATTGCACTGGGACCACTTTTTTCTACCCGTGATTGACCGATCTAAGCAGAGAATTGTCCAAGTGTCAAGCTGTGTTTGTTGTCACTATTTGGAACTAGACCCCGCCTATTCGTTTTTATACCTTGCTTGTATGTTAAAAGCTAGAATGTCGGGCGAACCTAGAGAAATGGAGAATTATGTAGAGGAAGTCCTTAAGAAGCTAATGGCCGATACACCGATATCCAAAGGTATCCATGTGTCCTCGACTAGGGGACTACATGCTTCCCCTTAGACTGGACATTGTTCCGGCTGTGTCAACCCTGTAACTGAGCAACGAAGAAAGCATCGCGGTGATTTGGCTAATGCGAATCAGATCCCGCCAATCCTACCTGAATATATTCCACCTTTGTTTGGCATTTTTAACCGCGACAGTATCCCTCAATACATTGAGTACTCTGTGTTCATTGTGTACATTCCGAAAAGAATTTGCATAGTCGAAAGTCATTTAGGATAGATCTTTCTATTGAAGAACAATGACTTCAACTTAGGAGACTGAAAGAACTACGCCATGTTAGCTCCCCATCACTACTTAATGAATACAACCATGAAGAAACCTTGCCTCGTGTCACAACCATGGATTAAGGGGTTGGTGTAGTCCACCATGTTGAATGTGATGAAGATCCCACATTTTGGATGCCACCAGAAGGTTAACGCTTGCGTTAAACTCGTCCTGTTGTGCTATGATTGTGGATATATGTGGCTCAAAAAAAGTATTATTGTGGATCTAAAGCCGATCCATTGGATCACAGGTTTAAGTGTGACGGGTCCTAACCCTCAAAATTTTTATCCAAGGAAGGCCTCAGACCGTTCCTTGGTGTAGCACATCAAAGAAGCTTACGAAGAGGTAGAAAAAGGAAAGCTAGGTTACAAGGCAACCTCTATACAGGATGGTGCAGTGCGCCTTTCTTGCCAACTCCTAGCTGGCAAGCTCGTGAGGAAGAACGGCCCCACACAGATCACCGGGTTCATGGTGGAACTCATAGGAAAGTGTGTGGAGGGTGTGTAGATGAAATGGACGAACTACCTCGTCAACGAGCTAGAGAATGATTTCTGTAAATCCCAGAACTTGGGAAATGATTTCCATTATAGTTGGTTGATCATTTTGACCACATTTGTCATTTGGAAAATGCCTAAAGGAGCCACTTTTCCAGAGATCGAACCCTCGGAGCCATTGGCCACTCGGTTTTCCACCCTATGGTATACCAACGACATGATGAAGCAGTGGTAGTCCAATGTCGTGTTTCATGGATATTATCAACAGTTAAAGGTATTCATCGAATCATTCCCGTGTATGACACCATGCACCCTGCATTAGTATCGGCCCATTGCAAAGTTCCACGTTGATCCCTATTTCATCTACATCACCGCGCGAAGATATGAGCACCAAGAAGAACTGCATTCATACTACAAGCTGACAAATGAAGATATGGAGCAGATCACAAAGGAATGGCCAGAGGAATTTATTTTACCTGTCCCTGATGCATATTTATTCGACACCAACACCATAGGAAGCCCAATAGTTACCCGAGTTGAACATGTTGGACAATCGATTGGGACGAAGAAGACGAAAAATCAGGCTGAAGTCCAGAACATAGAAAATGATGAAGAGGACAACACTTTCACAGATAATCGGTCTAGCTCACTAGAAGGAGGAGAAGACAAATCAAAAGGACAGGGAGGAAGAGATGACAGAGAAGAAGAGAAAGGAGGAGGCGAAGCTACCACCCCTCCACCTGGTATCCCCTTGTTGGGACAATGATAATGAAAAAGAGGAAAGTTTCTCTGAAGAAACCTTCAGCAAGGAAGAATATGCACGCAATAAGCCACAGTTGGAGGCCACTCTCACAGAGGACGACATCAGTCTGGTTCGTGGAGCTATGGAGGACACCTCTGAAGACATGTTGTAGAAATATGGAGAGAGGGAGGAGGAGTTATATGGAAGGATTGAGAGAGAATTGAAGGAAGTGTATCAATCTGTTCGCTTGGTCCACGTAGTACCTACTACGTCGTCTGCACCTTCCTCATTACAGACTGCAGAATTGGGGGAAGAACAAGCCTAGTTAAGAAGGCTTGCAGATGCAACAAAATATCGGATCTAGAGAGCTCAGGAAGAGAAGGAGAAGGCTACAAAATCCTTGAAAAGGGAGAAAGATGAAGTATTAGCATAGTTACAAGCAGCGTAGGACAGTGTAGTAGCCCAGGAAAGTGAGAAAGAATAGTTTCGACAGGAAAAAACCCAGCTACAAAGGGAAAAAGAGAAGCTTCTCGTAGAGTAGTTCATGGTTAAAGAAGCGATAAGTAAAGCATGTCGCTCTATACCAAGCTTGGTACAGGAGGAGAAGGAGTCGGTCGAAGCTCAAATAGTGAAGCTCATAGAGATCATCCAACAGCTTCAGGTTAGAATAGCAGAACTGGAGGTCTAAACAGTGTCGAGCACCCCGCAGGAAGTGCGTGACCAGAGGGTGGAGACCGCTAAAAACACAATAGCAAGTATAAGATCCCTCGCCTCAAAATTTAAAACGTTAAGTGATAGAATCACCCAAACATATGAATACCTCACCAAGGATCCATAGCTAAGGAAGTTGCAAGCACATTTACAAGTGGCACAACATCAAGCATTTCTGTTGTAGGCATAGATGAAGTTGCTCACTGCAGTGGAAAGAATGAAGAGATCCCAGGAGAAGCATGCAGTACAACAACAGATCACTACCCTCTAGGGTAATGTGATGGAACTAATGCATAAGCTACAACCTGTGCAGGATGAATTTTTCAAGGTGTTTTAGGATATTGATGGATAGGGCTCACAATTAGATCAAGTTGTTTGCGCAGTAGAATAGCGCCTATAAGTGCCTGTTACATAGAAGACAATCTAGGAGCTCGTTGACTAGGAGGCTCAGGCGAGGCATCTCGAGTTAAGATAGAGGCTTTCGAAGCAACATTGTCTAGACCCAAGTGACTCAAGACAAGTCACAGGTGAGTGTTGGGGCCCTGTTGGCCCTTGACCAAGTTTTGGGGAAACTTTCATCAGTATTGGCCCACTTTTTCACTTTGACACGATGGTCAAAGAGGGAGCGCCCAAGAGAAGCTGACATCACGGATCTCATCGATTTTGAGGGTTAAGTTGACCTAGTAAAGGGTCCTCTAGGGTTTTGTAACGGGTTTATGGGATGTTGGCCCATGGGGTGTTCCCATGTTTAAGCCTTATTGTAAGGGTTTGTAAAATATAAATAAAGAAGAATGTATTGTAGAAGGGAGGTGATTGTAGTTCTATTTGAACAGAGTTGCTTTGTGCAAAGGAATGTATGTGCGTTAAGGATTTGTGTTCGATAGAGAGTTGGATTTGTGCCTTGACCTAGTCTTAGAAGGAGGATCTGGTGCTCAATACGTAGATCTCATGTCTGGTGTGAAGCTTGACTATGTGGCTTAGTGCACAAGAGTGATTGAATGTAAGACATCGACAAATAATAAAGAGGTGAAGCGGTTTGTGGACGTAGCCCCACCCTAGTGTGAACCACGTATATCTAGAGTCTCATGGTTTGCTTTGCGCAATGTTATCTCTATTATGTTTTGCTTAGATCTTAAGTTAGGATGTGTAATGGATATGTATGTGTTGCTTAAATTCTCTACTTATGTTAAAATTCTAGATCTGATCCATAGCGCTAAGTGCTAAGTGTTTAAGGTGCATAATATTTTGTTATTACTATGCTATATCTATATTTGATTATGTTAGACAATGTTAATAGGGTTAGTAAACTAATGCATGTCACTTTCTAAGCATTAACTGAATATTCTACGAAGTGTTATTATCACAGATCTATGTCCCAGCTTCCCATCTTGGTTACAGACACATGCATCCTGTAACCCCCCCTGCTTCTACCTCGAATGAGACTTCGTGTTCTTCTCAGGTGTTGCTAAAAGGGTCAGTAGTTGGGGTTTTGTTGGTGCATTGTTAAGCATTGAACCCTGGGTCTGCCCCTGTGCCAACAAGTTTTTGCATCCTCAACCTTTAATTAGTGATAAGGTCTTGGACCTTATAGAAAATTCTTGAAATTGCACATGTGAATAGCCCCACATCTCAGGGTAATCCGGGTTGATGTGGCATCCACTCATACCATGGTGGTCAATAAGATAGGTCAACTCACAGGAGGCATAAATTTTGCATACAAGCTTTGATTGAGGTGATTTTTGCATAGTTGTAAAGGTATCGGTGTGTAGAACAACTTCAAGGAGTTGGGATATATGTTTGCAAAGTTTTGAACCCAAAACATTCCATTTGATGACTCAAAATGGCTCTGGTAGGTTTTGCATTCCCAATTTCCAAACTAGAATGTGTCATTGCAATGGGCTGTACAAACCAATTCCTCTAACTTTTCCACCCATAAAGTACTAAGATATATGAAAAATTATATAATGATACATTATAGATCATACCTCCCCATTTAGGGAGGCCTTTGATACCAAAAATATTTTACAAAATGAGGTGAGAAAATATTTTCTCTACCTTATTTTTGGAGTACCACTTTTCCTCTCTTGGAAGTTGTCCTTTCAACCCAATCTACCAAAGGTCATGCTACCCCCATCTAGTAGTTGTAGACTTATTCTACAATATTGTAACTTATACCAACTCTACTTGAGATTCTAGTGCTAAGTCCTTTATGCTAGGTAGGACTTTCTCCTTAATTTCTCGATCCAACATGGAAGGACCATAGAGTTTCAGATTCTTCACATTCAATAGTGAGTAAATGTGCATGTATCGGGGTAGAAATAATTTGTAGGAATTATCACCCACCTTATCCAACACCTCAAAAAGGACATATTGTGTAGCCTTGATCTTCTTACTAGGACCCTGTAATCTTTCCTTGTTCAATTGTAACCAAAATTTATCTCCCACTTTGAATGATTTTTCCATTCTATGTTGATCATGTTGGGCCTTGTATCTTTCTTGTGACTTGTTTAATGTCTCTTATACTTGCAAATGGATTTGTGTAATATTTTCAAAAAACTTCTCTATGTTTAATGATTTTCATGTGATGTTTTCCCTCACTCCTCCTTGATGTCCATAACCAACATCCAAGGGTGAAGGTGAAAAATATCAAAATCAAGTTTCAAAAGGGGACTTACCTATAGAAGTATGGATTTCTTTGTCATAAGAGTATTGAATGTAGATAATATTTTTGTTTTGGACCATTGGATTCTTTTGATTATAACCCCTCGAAATTTGTACCAATGTTGTGTCGAATGTTTTTTATTCCCATCTATATGTTCTTGCAATGATGTAGATATCTTCAAATTCTTTCACATCTTATCCTAAAGTGTATTCCAAAAGGCATCGATAACTCTAGTATCCTTGTCTAAGATGATGCTCCTTAGTATCATAAAGTGCATCTAGACCCGTTCAAAGAACATGTTTGTTTCTTCTTTTCCTTTGTGTTGATATTATGCTAGTTGTGGGAGGTACTAACCTCCATGTGTAACCTTTGTCTAGAGTATAATATTTTGGAAGCAAGAGAAACCCTAAACATATGTGTAAAAGCCTTAGAAGAGAAGTCAGCTCAGTAGAATAAATAATATTGAAGTATTACACTCCACAAAGAAATTCATCCTAGATAGGTGACAAGAAGGACTATGAATAAGAGGTTCTTAAGCTTATTTGGTACACTCACTTCACTCACTCTCTCAAGTATAGTGAAAGTATGGAGTTGTAGCTGAAAGAATGGAAGGAGCATCTTTTGATGTGGTTCTTGGTCTCTCTCTCTAGCGCTATCTAGCCTAAGATATGAAACATACCTTCTAGTATATCTTGGTGATATTCTTGGTGGTATTCTTGTGAAGGAGTGCAACTGCAACTGCTATATTTGAGTATTGTTCTTGTTCTGTGGTTGTGGAGACTCTCTCTCTTGTGCGCTACCCTTGGAGAAGGTGTGCTCCCCTTGTATTGTGATGTTGTTCCAGTTGGATGATGTTTTCTGGTTTCATCTTGTGCTACTCTTGTAGCTAGGTTTTATCTGTTGGTTCTAGTGTGGATTTCTAAAATCATTATATCTAGAAAAGGTTAAGGTGTTTGGGGTGGTTGTATGCCTATTTTGGGGTGACAATATTGTGATATTCTCTATGGTTAAACGAGCACATCGAAATATTATAACAGGTTATCAACCCACACTACCTTTAGAACAGTCCAAACACTAGAAGGTAGATCGACAGTTCTTTGTCAAGATTGTTATAGCACTAGTTGCAGCTGCAAATAGTGTTTCAAAATTTGTAGCTACAACAAACCCTAACCTAATTCTTTGGGCACTTTAACTGAAACGTTTGGAATAATTTTTTTGGGGTATTAGAGGGTGCCCTAGCCTATCACACCCTTTGGTGCCCTCATCTAACAAAAAAAATGAAAGTCAAAGGTTGATTGGTCAAAGGCAAAGTCAAAGTCAAAGATTTATCTTTTGGTCAAAATTGATTTTGTGGTCAAAGTTGAAATTTTAGGGTTTCTAGATTGTTCCAATCATTGAACCTTTTTATTCATTTTCTAACCTCTTCTTGTCAAGATGGTGTCTAGTTTCAGATTAGAAGACAAGCTGAACGATGCTACAAATTTCAAAGGTATGTACTTGTATATGGTTTTAAAGTTATATCATCCAACAAAGTATGAGTGTGTTTGCAGGGGATGTACAAGAGACCTTTTCCAAGCAGTGATCTTGGATTCAGTACATTCATAGGAGCAAGCACACCCTTCCTAGCAGTTGAGGCTCCAGGTTCCAGGTTTGATTGATCAAATTGTTAAGTTTCAATTTGCACATATCAAGTTTGATAGTTTCTACATTGCAAGTGAACACTATAGTTGTGACAACAATATTTGAAAGGTTATATTACTGCTAGGTATACTTGGTTTTATGTAAGTATTATTGATATAGATTCTTATTGCACTTGTTTGCAAATTGAACTAACATATCCTCAACCAAAATGTGTCCCAAGACATGGGAGGAGATAGAATACATGTCTAGGGTCCCTTATTCATCAACAATTTGCATCTTAATTTATGCGATGGTTTGCACAAGACCAAATATTTCACATGCAATGGGAGTTGTGAGCAGGTATATGAACAATCTAGGTAAAGAACATTGGGAGACAGTAAAGGGGATTCTTAGGTATTTTAGAGGTACTACTACTCATGCATTATGTTTTGGAGGTTAGACACTATTCTACAGAGATATGTTGATTTAGATATGGTAGGTGATAAAGATAGCAGGAGGAGAACCACAGGGTATGTTTTTACTGTAGGTGGAACAACAGTAAGTTGGATTTAAAAACTACAAAAGGTTGTTTCACTTTCAACAATAGGAGTAGCATATGTTGTTGCTACAAAGGCTAGTAAAGAAATAATTTGGCTATAGAGGTTTATGGAGGAATTGGGAAAGAAGCAGGAGAATAGTAGGTTGTATTGTGATAGTGAGAGTGACATTCATCTTGAAAAGAACTCTACCTTCCATTCAAAGACTAAGAATATACATATCATGTATCATTTCATATGATCCATCTTGGAAGATGGACATTTGAAGTTGGAAAAGACACATACTAGCCAGAATCCCGTAGACATGTTAACAAAGGGAGTAACCAGGGAGAAACTGAGTTCCTGCTCAGTTTAAGTTGGTCTTCAAGCATGAAAGTGAAGATGATAAATTTTTCGAGTCTAAGAAGGATCATAGTCTAGAAAATACAACAGTAGTGGATTTTTTTTTTATTAGTATCTAAGTGGGAGACTGTTGGTTTTTTAGCCTAATTATCTTCCTGATTCAAAGGTATTTTTTTTAAGTTGTGTTTATACCACATGAATAATGTACACCCCTCCACATAGGGGTGTTGTAGGGGGGCTTTCGTCCCTATAGGGTCCAGGGGAAAGCAGGCCCCAGGTGGGAGTTCAGGGGATAGTGTTCTCCAATGGGGGTTCAGGGACAAAGCTCCCAAAGGAAACATTGCCTTGTAAATGTATATTGTAATTTCATAGTAAATTTGGACCATTCATTATAAGATCGAAGATATGAAAGTAGAAGTTATGTTAGGGTTTTTTTCCCTAGAAGGAAACACTCTTTTATGAGGGAAGTGTATTGTGATGATGTATCATTACGAATATTGTATTCTGAGAGAGGAGACGAAGAGACAAATAAGAGGAAGTTACAATGGGTGTGTTGTAGGTTATATCCCTTCATTTTCTGGATAATAAAAAGGAAGGACCTAGAAATTTGTCCAGTGGATGTATCCCACACTAGGTGAACCACGTATATCTATGTCTCTATTGTATTTTGTATCTTCCATGTTTTATTTATGCATTTGTTTTTATTTTATTACTCTGCGATCTTGTTTTTCTAACACCAATAATGGTGGAAAACATGGTCAGAGGAGGTCCACATTAAACATTGGGTGCAAGCTAAGGAAGGGATGAGTGTTGAGCTCAAAAGAATTGTCACCCACATCCTTGGTTATGGTGCAAGGCCCATAGCGAAGTGGAAAAAAATTTCGATGGGGCCCTGTAAGGTGTTCTTTCTGTAAATGTAACCAAACATTCCCCCCACCTAAAACTTGTGCATTACCCGGTGTTGATCATGGATTTTATTGTACTTAGCATTGCAATTTTGCAAAATATCATGGACCTATTGGTGGATGTGCTGAATCCGCTCAATGAATATGGTGGCTTTGTTGGCCTCAGACTGAACATGGGAAGAATATGTATGTGTGGTTGCAAGAGGTAGTGCAACATCAATGGGACCCAAGGGTTGGAATCCCAGCCCCAGCTGAAAGGGGCTATGGTCAATGGAGCTATGGATATCCCTATTGTAGTTGTGTTCAACACAGGGAAGAATCTCATCCCATGTACACGAATTCTGAGAGTTATACATGTGTGGGATGTGCACAATCATCTAATTGGCAACCTCTATTTGGACATCGGTTTGAGGGTGGAAGGCATTGGATTTAGTGATCTTTGTGTCCAATAATGACCATAGACTTGACCAAAATGTGTTGAGGAACCTTGTTAAGAACCAAACATCAATATAGCATAGAAAAACCTCAAGAAAAGTACTCAACGCCTTTAAAAAGAGATAATATCAGATAATAAGCCTCTTCGAGGGGGCAACCTCCTTTTA
>JZKD02S1710728.1:92010-115751 GCA_000966675.3 Picea glauca
AAAGGGTTAAACTATCGCTCGAAAGATGCCCTTTCTGACCTTTTAATGAGTGTGAAAGGAAGCAAGGTCACTCGACAATCTTTTCATATTTAGAGAGTCTGAAAAGGGTTTAAAGTAGAATCCAGGGGGGTTCCTTTTTCGTGTGTTCGTTATCTATACGGGTCCGAAAAAGCGATAAAAGTTTACCCGATTACGTTCTCATATTATCGAGCTCGAGAACAAACTAAGACTATGCTCATAAATGCGACAAGGTAGATAATCCATCAAAACTGCCGAGAAACCTGTGATGCCAAAACTACAAACCAGGGTTTAGTAAATCCATTATGTCATTACAGAAACCCAAAAATGACTATACCTTATGAAAAATGAAAATTTATAAATAACAATTGATTGAAATTTCATTTACCATTTCATTTTGCACAAGGATTTTGGAGTAGTGGAGAATCTCATTTCGAAGTGGATCTTGTTTCGCTCGCTGCCAGAGCTACGGTTCAACATTTTGTTTGTCGTTCAGACCAGGCAGGTGTCCATATCTTTCTCTTTCAATTACATGGCTTAGTATTCATTTTCATAGCATCATTTATTTTAAAATATGAAGCCCTAAGTTGCCCCAATTAGAACCAAATCGACCTCTTTAAAAATCAATGGAAAAATGGGATTTGTTTTGCAAAAACGTTATAGAAAAGGATGGTTAATATTCCAATGCCCTAGAAGTCAATTAGATAGGTCGTTTTTTAGAAAAGAATCCATGAGAAAACCCCCACGCACACCCACGTAGCCATAAAATCGTTTTGACCTTTTTAAACTTTTTTATCGTTGTTTGACGAATGTTAAATGCTTAAGAGAGGGCGTGGTGGTTATAAAGAGTGTGTGGTTATTTTTAAATGATGTGGGCATCTTATTTCATGTTTTAAATTGCTTTTGAAAATTGCCAAAATTTCCAAAACATGGAAATAATGGATTTCTTGATTTCTTTGTTTTGTAGATAACTTCGGTGACCATGATTGAGTGGAAAGAGAGGGAACATGAGATGGATGACTTAGCCACCTTGCGGAGTCCTCGCACACAGGCTACTTTGCGAGCTTGCAGTTTTCTCAAATTCTTCAAGTTGCAAAAAATGAAGAAAGAGATTTTATTGCTCGAGCATATGATTGGCCTCTGGGATGTTGCAGAACAAGGATTACGAATTGGCACACAGCTTTTAACCATTGAGTTAGAAGACGTGTACTTTTTGACCAGCCTCTCGAAAAGAGGGGTCCCCATATTGTTCTCCAGGTAGAGGGTGCTACCTGAATAAGTGGACGTGTATATGGCACGCCACTACATCCCAGGAGTAAGGCTGGTAGGGGGTAGAATCCCTATCAAGGATATTCGAGATTTTCCCCTCCGGTCTATATTGTTTGCTATCATGAGCATGACAGGCAGCACTAGCACTCATCTAGCATCAAGATCGCAGGTGGCTTACGATGTTCAGTGTTTGGAACCAACACTGTTCAACTGGAGTGTGGGGTTCCTTCGAAACGTGAAGGAAGAGATTTCACAGTGCAGGACTGGTTAGAAACAGTTTGGTTATGGCTCATTTTTTGTCTCGTTTTTTCTAGAGCGCATCCCCCAGATGCAGCCTCAGATAGCACTGGCGGTGTGACCAATGGATGAACCGAGGATGGAGAGGTGGACTAGTCTATCTCCAAGGCTAGTGTCGGAGTTAGAGTTCCATTTCACTGGCAATTTCTTTGCCTGGCTGAGATGACAGTATCTATGGATAGAGGACTTCCCTTATGTCGAGGTAGACTTCTGCAGGAGAATGGATTTGATTTTTCCCGTGGGGGAAGACTGGGATGAGTCAGGTAAGAAACTGAGCCATACCTTGTCTAGTTTTGTTTTTAAAGTTTTTGATGTATATATTTTTTTGGGGTATGTAGAATAGTTCTAATAGATGTATTGTTTCCAACATGCAGACAAGGGAGCAGTGCATCCAGCTGATGTACCAGTACTAGGACGTTGTGGGGGTGTCCCCGTTGCAGCAGATCCGGCAGTACCAGTGATGGGTCTTCGAGAGGTTGAGAGAAACCTCTAAGGCCTTACGATGGGAATTCCTCCTTTGCGGAGGGGAGAAGTGCCTTTACATCTGCAACAGCACACTGTGGGAGTACCAGAGAATATCAATTCTCTATTGAGGCACGTAGTGCACGCAGTGGTGTGTTACTCATAGCACAATGTAGTGCGGGGATATTAGAGTCTCTCTGGTGATCATATTTTTGTATGCCTTGTCATGCGATGTTGTATGGGTGGAAAGACCCAATATTTTTCTCTTCTACATACTTTTTTGATGTAATACAAACATGTCAGTCGCGCCATATATATATATATAT
This sequence comes from Picea glauca, assembly GCA_000966675.3. Taxonomy (NCBI): domain Eukaryota; kingdom Viridiplantae; phylum Streptophyta; class Pinopsida; order Pinales; family Pinaceae; genus Picea; species Picea glauca. Next base: position 94,383 of record JZKD02S1710728.1, read on the forward strand.
ATATATATATATATATATATATATATATATATATATATATATATATATATATACAGTTTCGAGTTTTTATGATGCCAATGATATGTACATGATGATGTATGTGACGTGTTTTAATTTACATGTAATGTATAGTTTTTCTTTCCTTAAATCTTATATGTGGGCAAGATACCGATCCATGATATAATTAGCCAATGAATTTGAAACACTATTAAGTTCTCTTGGAATGTGTCTATATTCAATGTAATCGAACATTCATTCAAGACAGTGAACTTGTAAGTGTATACGTAGCAGGATAGGACTAAGGATAGCGTAGATACGGTTGAGTTGATAAACCACAAGTTGGGAGTCTAAGTATACAACGATACGGGAGATACCTAGGGAGGAGGCTTGGGTCAACAGTTCAATGACAACGTGATATTCTGCTATATTGTTGGTTGTTGGTCCTAAGCAAATGCCTCCTGAACTCACCACCTCGTCAAACTAGTAAATATTCCCATGCTACCGAAGCAATGTTTCGGGTATGTCAGCTAGTGCCATCCGTGAACCCAAAAAAGATAGGAAAGGAAGACGTCATCTGCGCATGAAAACACAGGCACAGTCATGAGTGGCAATGGTAAATACTCGAGCACGCGAAAGAAATAGACACACCAAACTAAAATACAATAATGTACAAAGTACAGATGTTAGGTGATCTAGGCATAGTACTTTTTAAGGTAAATCCCGTTTCGGGGCTCTCCCAGGGAAATTCCATCATGATCAACTAATTCGTAGGCACCTTTATGTAGGACACATTTCACGATGTAAGGACCGTGCTACATAGGCTCTAATTTTCCTGTTCCCAATTTATCATGAGCTTGGTCGTAAACGAGGACTAAGTATCCTTCTACAAAAGTCTGAGGGTGGACAGATTTGTCATATTGACTCTTAATTCGTTTCTGATGTGCCTCATTGGTGAGAGCAGCATCGCGACGTGTTTCGTCCAATTTGGATAGATACAAGAATCGTTCTTCTTCAATAGAAGTATGGGGCAGGAGTTCGATTTTGAGTTTGAGTGATGGAATCTCACACTTGATTGGTAGGACAACTTCAATTCCATAGACCAACTGGAAAGGAGTGAATCCAGCTGAAGTTTTCGCAGAAGTACGATAGGCCCAGAGAGTGGAGAACAGTTGTAAATGCCATGATGTCTTGTTTTCCCCCACCATGTGTTGGATCATGGTCTTTAGGACTTTGTTTATAGCCTCAACTTGTCTGTTTGCTTGAGGGTAGTAAGGGGATGAGTTTTCATGGCAAAAACCCAATTTGACATGTAACTCGCTCATCATCTGGTTTTTGAAGTGTTCACCATGGTCAGTGACAATGACACGTGGTACACCAAAACGAGTTATGATGTGGTTGAAGAGGAATAAAGTTGCAGTACGACCATCATTCAAGAAGGTAGGCATAGCCTCAACCCATTTGGTGAAGTAATCGACGACGACGATGATGTAACCGTGCCCCCCGGCTAAGGTAGGCTTACACTGCATGAAATCGATACCCCATTTGGCAAAGGGGCCGATGGCGATAATAGGGTGCAGTGCAGTGGGGTGGGTGCATGCCTTCTTATTAAAGATTTGGCAGGGTGGGAATTTTTTGACAGCCTCGATGCAATCTTTAAAAATCGAGGGCCAAAAGTAGCTGACACGTAGGATTTTTTGGGTTGTGGCCATCCCAGAAAGGTGACCGCCACAGGCACCAAGGTGACAATCATTCAAAACGTGTTCAGCCTCTCCGTGAATTAGACATCGTCGAAGGATGTTGTCAATACCTTGATGATATAAGGTGTCGTCGATGATGAGATAATGGCGAGTGTGGTGACGGATGCGTCGATGCTCTTCACAAGAGATGTTGGGTTGAAAATGTTGGGTTTGAAGGTAGAGGAGAATGTCTCCGTAACAAGGATCAGAGGTGCTGATGAGGAAGAGATATTCATCAGGGAGAGAATCTCTAGGTTCAATGTTTTCATCGGCATGAGGGAGAGCGCAGATGAGCTCGGCAAACACTAGGGATTTTTTGTCTTTGGCCTTTGTAAACTCCAGATCGAATTCTTGAAGGATAACGATCCATTTTGAATATTTTCCCCCAAGTACTTGACATGTCAAGACGTGGTACATAGGGTTGGAGTCTGCAATTACCTTGGTGGTGCGTAACAAGATGTAGTGGTGGAACCTTTGGACAATGATGATGGCTTCCAGAGCCAGTTTCTCAACATGCGAATATCTGAGTTCGGGTCCAGATAAACTCTTGCTCAGATAATAAATCACATTTTCTTTGTCGTTGGGGTCTTCTTGTACTAACACCATTGCAATGGTGGAAGTAGAAGCGGCCAAGTAAAGGATATAATCCTTTGTATATTCAAGGGGATGTAACAAAGGTGCGTGGGTCAAAGTGTGCTTGAGGGAATCGAATGATCGTTGGGCGGTTGCATCCCAGATGAAAGGGATGTTCTTTTGTAGTAACTGCATAAATCCTTTAGTGAGCTCGGCATAGTTGTAGATGAAACGACGAAGAAAGTTTTCTTTGCCTTGCAAACTTTGGAGTTGGGTTAAATTGGTAGGTGGAGGTAAGGCTAAGATGGCCTTAATATTTAAGGGATCCACCCTGATCCCATCTTTGGAGACAATGAAACTGAGGAGTCGACTGGATTCGACAGCGAAAATGCATTTGTGTGGGTTTAGACGAATACGGTAGAACCTACATCGAAGAAAAATTGCCCGTAAATGATCAATGTGATCGGATCGATTTAGCGAATGGGCAGGTAAGTCGTCGAGATATGGTTCTTCTATATGTTTGATGTCATGAAAAGCATACGACATGGCTCACTGGAAAGTAGCGCTAGCATTTTTAAGGCCAAAAGGTAGCTTTCGGTAAGCGAAAGTACCCCAAGGGAAGATGAAGGTTGTCTTGTGTTGATCCGCAGAAAAGATTTCAATCTAGTTATATCCAGAAAAGCCATCCATGAAAGAGAAGATTATGCTCCCTGAGCAATTGTCGATGATTTGATCGATGAAGGGCATAGGGTAGTTGTCCTTGGGACAAGCTTTGTTGAGATATCGATAATCCACACAAACACGGATGGTCCCTTGTTTCTTGGCAACCGGAACAAGGTTGGAAACCCATTTGGTTAAAGGGACGGGATAGATGAAGCCAGATTTTAGAAGTTTTTCAACTTTCGCCTTTATAGCTGCGATTTTCTTGGGATGAACCGGGTGAAGTTTCTGTCGAACCGGTTTTGCATCAGGGTAAGTTTTGATTTCGTGTATGACGATTGAAGGGTTGATCCCTGGCATTTCCTCATATCTCCATGCGAAGACATCGCGAAATTCTTTAAACAAAGCGGTGTAAGAGACCACTTCGTCGGGTGTGCAATTAGCACCCAGATTAATGTTTTCCACGGCACCTTCTTTGATCGAAATGTCCATCATGATCATAGTATAGATGTTACTCATGTTCCCCTCAGAGAGATTATCTTGTGTGAGGATAGGAGATTGCGGAGCATGGGTAACATCAGATGGGAAGACAAAGTGTGTGTCTCCATGAATTTCTTCCAATGGCGGAAGAAAAGAGGATCGATGATGGTTATCATCCCAATGTAAGTCGTCGATGCTGAGCATCTCCATAATCGATTCGTCCGAAGGGAATATGTGGGAAATGTAATTGACTGTAGATGATAGGGAATCCAACCATGAGGGCATCGAAAAGGCATCAGATGCCAATGAATGAAGATTGTTGGAAGAGGGAGGGGAAGATTGGATAGCTACGTATGCGGCCTCGACTTGGCTGAGTGGCATAGTGTCACTGAGCACATCGAATTCCAAAGGACTAGGCACAATCCAAGGGTCAGATGATTCTAAGGATTGATAAGGCATAGTCGAGACCATATTGACAACGACAATATGATGTGCAGTAGGTGGAAGTGGTGTAGGGAAAGTACCCATAAGGCTAGAATATTTCAATAAGACAACATCAACACTTTCATATGTAACTACATGGTCTCCCAAAAAAGGAATGTTGTTGGTGGCAGGGATGCAAGCGTCGGGTGTACATAAATCAAGTTGATCGATGGTGACAATTTTTCCTTGATGGGGAAATTGTACACATCAAAACACCGATGAGGCGACGAAAGTCATAGCGTAGAACCAACTTCTTCGAAGTAATAGGTTGTAATCGAGGGGAGCATCAACCACCTCGACGTCAATGGTAAGAATTTTTCCGCCCAACTGAACGGCTAAGGATTGCAATAATCCATGAGGATGAAAACCTCATCCATCAAAAGCGTGTAACATCATAGGGGATTTGTTAAGGGTGGGTGATTTCAAGCCTTTCCAACAGGCTAGAGACATGACACAGGTAGAGGCTCCCTCATCCAGGATAGTTCAGTGGATTTGTTGATTGTGAACAACAACATCGATCTGGAAAGCTAGCTGGTGGGAGAGTCATGGTTAATGGTCGTCTAGATTAAATGTGAGTTTGTTTGATGACTCAGGATCAAAAGCACCAATAGTGGCTAAGAGCGTTCTACGTTGGCTGGGACAGTTTTGTAGAACTTCCAAAGTGGACATAGCACACGGTGCTTGGGCCAAATCTTCTACAATATTGTAATTTTGGGCAGCCCGTGAGTTAGGATTGAAAGTGGATTTCCGGATGGTGCTCTTAGGAGGGCGTAATATAGAGTCAAAATATGGTTTCTCAATCTGGAGTGGCCCAGATGGAGGGCTAACGGATGGAGGATTAGCAGAGGATGGCAATGGGTCTAGCGGAGAACCATTAGCGATCTTCAGCTTATTAGGTTTAACTGGCATGTCATATGTCGTAGAGAGAGTGGTTAGATTAACCCCGTTAAACATGTAAATGTGGGCACTTGTCGAGGCCTCATCATGGGGTTGGTTGGAACTGCCCCCTGGCGTGGGGGTTTGTGCAACCAGAAATTGTTGTTGTGGAAAAGGCTGAGTAAGCGGGTTGTGAACTTCCCTTGAAAAGTTTGGCCACTTCATCGCGATGTGGGAAGTCTCGAGTGTAGTGATCATCTCCACAAATGAGACATGGGAATTTTGGTTTTCGTTGTGGTTGTTTTCCAGCAGCAGGGGTTTGTGGTTGGGTTTTGGGTTGTTCGTTGTTATTATTTTTCTTTGGTTTATTTTTCTCTTTATTCTTGCCCCCAAGTTGTTGTGAAGGTTTTGATTGGATCGCATTCACATCAGAGACCTGAGTTTGAGGGTGGGCAGAAGAGGGTGCATTTTGACTAGGATCAGCCGTCGAAGTGGGTCATTGAATTGTTCCAGTCGACTGGGTCGTAGATTGGGTTTTGACAGAGCCAATAACTCCATTCGCATGGGAAGCAGACAATGGTTTGGATGGATCGTTAGTGACACGGGTAACATTCGGTATCAACTCATACAGAGTACCGGATTGTGAATAGACTAAGTCTAAGTACTGAGCTCGGGAAATGGCTTGTTTCTCAGTGACTACGCCACCCATGGCAACATCACAAGCGATCTGGGGTAATAATGATTTCGTGAACCATTTTGCTAACAATTGGTCGGGGATGACCACTTTGATTAGCCTTCGTCGTCGTCTCCATTCATGGATATGATCGGAGATATGTATGGAAGTTGTTTGGCGAAGGGAGGTTAATAGTTCAGTACCTGTCTCATATCGAATGGGAAGTTGGAAGTGCATGAGGAAGGACATGGCGAGGGAGTTGAAATTGTGAAAAAACGCGCGTGGTAGTTTAATGTACCATTTCACTGCGGAACCCGTAAGTGTTCGTTGGAAAAGATGCAAATGGATAGAATTGTCCATGAGAGAGTTGGATGAACACCACAAATGGAACGTCATCACATGGTTGTTTGGGTTTTCTCCAGACTTTCCGTCGAATTTTGGGATGTCAGAAGGAAGTTTAGCTGGAATAGCTGGCCAAATCGAAGAATGATAAATAGGATCATTCGTTAACCGAGACAAGTATGGAAGATCTAGGGTAGCCAGAAAAGGGATTTGTTGGTTAATCTGTGGGTAATGTTGGTGTGGTAGAGGGACACCAGTGGGGCCCATTACTGAGTTATGTGGATAATTATAACTAGTGGGCCCTCTCATGTGAGGATGGTTTTGACCAGAGTACACAGGATTTGAGATGTTTTGAGAAACATGCGTGAGCGGAGGATAACCGGATGGGTTTTGCGGGTTATAGGTTGGGTTTGGCATTTGTCCATAAGGGGATTGTTGCGGAGTCTGAGTATTTTGTCCTGCCGAGGGCTGTGGGTTTCCTTGAAAAAGGACATTCCACGGATTGGGTGCGACGGACATATTTTGTCCATGCAGTTGATGGTAGACTCCGGATTGAGGTTGCCCCCCAGCATGAGGGTGCCCCCCAAATGGAATTTGTCCTCCGATGGGAGGATTCCCCCCAGCTTGAGGTAGAGTTCTTAGAATTTGAAAGCCAGACGTAGAAGACTGACTGATGCCACCGAGCAGATTAGGACCACCAAGACCGGTCCCTTCGGGTTGTTGGATAGGTATGGAACTTCCTGGTATAACTTGGGTGGTAGTAGTTTGGGTAGTGGTAGTAGTGGAAGCATTCAATGCCCAAAAGGGAGTGTAGGTCTTGGCGTTATAGGTGTGCCAATTGCAGCTTGATTGACTACCGCATTACCGACGGGAATAGTCAGAATGTGAGGGGCCATCGTAGAATGAGTCGTCTGGAGGGGAATAGTAGACCTTGGGCCAATGGACAGTATGTTCATACCAATAGGCGGTGTGGCTGTAAAAGTGGTGGTACAAGTAAAATGATTTAGGGGTACGGTGTAGGAAAAAGGTACGTCGGCACCTTCTCCAGTTCCATAAAGATCTCGCACCAAGCATGGTAGACTCTGAACAATGTCTGCGTTCCAAAAAGGGTCATCGGCTAAAGGGTTTTGATGAGACCCAACTGGAATGTCAGAAGGATTGACGACGATAAATTCACCAGAAGAATTCATATGTAGGATACGTCGTTCATATCCCTCTGGAATACGGTAAGCTTCAAGAGATTCTGAAACAATTCGAAAATTCTCCAAAGGAGTGGGAACTTCTTCCTGGGAAGTTGTAGTATTTTGAACTTCAATCTATTGAGGATATTCCTCCATAGAATGAGGGGGTAAAGGGGTGTTTCCTTCCATATTTTCTAGAGGAAGTCCCTGTAGCTTCCGCGAGCATCGTGGAGGGTCGATGTTAGCGAAAAGAGTCGACGAAAAAGATCTATGGCCAACTACTGAAAAGAAACAACATATACTAATAAAAATCTAAGAATCACAACCAAGCAAACATGAACTTCTTTTGATGACCGTACTAGTTGGTGATGAAATCCAACGTCGCGTGATCAAGTCCAGAAGGGGCGTGGATAGGGTGGAACAGTTACAATGGCGACCTGTTTAACAAACTTACACCTTGGTGCAAGCTTCCACACAGTAGTTGTGGATTTACCCTCCAAGGAGCCTGAGTGAGTTTGACCAATGTTTGCTCTAGCTACAGTGAGACTTCCCATCACTATCACCTTGTGTAAGACCCTAAAGATTATGGCCACTAAGGTTACCAATTCGCAGTCAACCCCTGGGCTAGAACAGTTGAAAGTCTGATCAGAACGTACGAGCAGGGTATCGAGCCTAAAATCAACTAAAAGGATTCCACGCAGTAATTGTGGATTTACCTCGAAGTATTCCCCATAATATGATCTGACCACCACAATCAGTTAAACCATGGAGGGTTAGTCCCCATAGCTCACCCGAATGTGACCTCGTGCGTAACCCCTGTGTGAGAGGGGGATCGTAGGCCGACTTATACGATGATTGGATTTGACTCTCCTTAACTCAGGATGCTACTGTTTGTTTTGAAAACTTTGGAGAGTTATGCTCACAGCCTAATCCAAAGTACTAAGCCTATTCTACTATTGGTGGAGGATCCTAGAAAAGAAAAAGTTCTAGATAACTTTTAATTAGCATTCATTTTAGATTTGTTCTTTACTCAAAAGGGGTGCATGGAAGTGAAACAAATGGAATTATGACTCAGTCCCAAAAATGCATCAGAGATGATAAGCATTCATTTATTTTCGATGAACATTTGTCTAAGGGAGAGAGAGAGTTCTTTTCACTAACAAGCACAAATAAGGAATGTCTTCAAACAATTCTTTTTCTCAACCAAATCTTGACGTGATGCTAAAACTTTGTATATGCCTTATAACATGCACAATCAATCATGAATATGTTTTTATTATTTGCATATGGATAATGATTAATTCAAAACAAGGCTCGTCTTGCCAATTATCTTCTTGGATGAATGAAAATCAGACCAACACAAGCAAGAATCATACAAACAATACACCCTCTCATCGTAATCGAAACGAAAAAGAGAAAGAAGAGAAGTAATCAAAGAGAAATCAAAATTCACACCCAAAAGAAAAATTCGAAGAACAATGATCTAAAATCAAAATGAAAGGATCTATAGGCCTTTGATGACCTTCACCAGATTTTTTCGTTCAATTGATGAGGAGAGAAAAACAATGCATGGGTCTCAAACTCCAAATGACAGAAAAACTCAGTAACAATAGTGAACAAGGTTACAAAATCCAAACAGTAAGATGTTCGTTCTTCAAGCGAAAGACAGATATCCAAGATGGAAAGAAGAAGGATTGACTCACTAGGTGACCCAACAAGAGAGTCACAGAGAAAAACCCTGAAAAAGGCAATTCTGGAAGGTTTTTTGGCTAAAGGAGGGCTGGTGCTCTGTTTCCAAAGGAAAGGAGAGTTATAGCACTCTGTGCAAGGCTATGGGGGAGTTATGGCACTCTGTTAACACAAAGACAAGGGCACCAGGTCTAAAAATTCCCAAAAATGTCAAAAAATTCCAAAAATTGCAATTCAAATTCGACAACTATGCTGAGTATGATGGGGTAAGGAGCCAATCAGCTCATGAAACCAATCAAAAGAGGAGTGAACCAGGTCTGAAACAATCAAAGGGTAGAACAAGGTCAATGCGGAGAAATCAAAACAAGAAATTTCGATTTGAGGCTATTTCCCCAGTGGAGTCGCCAGTTTCTGTTGTAGGAAAATCTCCCTGTGGACAAGTAGATCGCCCCTAAGAGCTTGACCCTAAATCTAAGACAGAAAATGCTTAACATGGACACTGAATTCCTTTCAAATATATCTAAACTAACAAATGAGAAGGAAGGAGAACATAAGTACCTCTTTATCGATGTTTTTCCCTGCACGCTTCGAGTTGCGCTCCAATGCTTTGCTCCTCGCTGAGTCCTGTAGACAAACAAGATACGACCGCTTCCTACTCTATTGATGTTAGCTTGAGAACAGATCTATCTATCAAAGATAAGTTTATGTAACACTAAACACAAACTAGAAAGGAACAGGCCAAGCGTGTCATATTAATGAGAATAACGACATCAGTACTTACAATCATAGATGTGAATGTGACAGCTTCGTCGGGTCCTCTTCGTCTAACCCTTGCTCTAAAGATCCACAATCTGGATGACAACAGCTTCACTGATCACTCTCCTTTGGCTGACTGTGTGTTTCCTATGAGATCATAGGTTTCATGCAATAATTCTTCCCCCTTTTCCACCATCATAGAGCTTGCTTATATAGGTTAAGAGGAGCTTAACCTCTTGAGTTATCTTTAGAACAAGTTGGGGAACCTCTTCCTTAGATTAGGGATCTCCTGATGAAACTAAAAATTCGAATGCAACTGCCTTCTAATCTTTAAAGATCCTCCCCTTATTCTCCTCAACGGGCCAACTACTACCTTAGATTAGGCAGCACTCCTGCAAAAGGGGTATCATAGCATTGTATCGCTCCCTAAGAAGCTTAATGGAAGCGCCAGTGCTCCAAAAGTGAGTAGCGCTCCTTCAGAAGGGCAGGAGAGCATTATAACGCTCCCTGAAGCCTTGCAAGGGGGTGCCAGCACTCCTAAGGCTGATATAGAGGAGCGCTCACCCTCAAAACCATTGTTTTAGAGATCTTTTCAGGTATCAAGAGTCCCTTGACTTCAGTTAACCAGTTCTCCTTCTCCAAACCAAGTACATGAGATGTTTTAAGTGCCTCCTTAGTGTCGTCATTATGGCAGTATGCTTGAATGATGTTTTCGACACTTGCGAAAGTTGTAAGGAAGATGCGACACTTATCCAGTTGAGTAATTTTGACGTGTAACACATATATACATAATCAAGCGACTATTGGTCTTCCCCAACAAGTGACCATTCCTATCACCTATGACTCTTCATATTTACATTACAGTTAAAAGTAATGCAACCATAAAGGATTACATGTCCAACATCCTCCGCTTAATCCAAAGGGGTGTGTGTGAGTCCAAGCATCATTCTGAACTTCTCATTTTTTTCTCTTCCAAGTGCTTTGCTAAATATGTCCACAATTTTCTCATTTGTGGAACAATGTTTCAAGTGAATAGTCTTGGCCTCCACATGATACCAAATTAGGTGATACTTTGTGTTGATGTACTTATTTCGATCATGGACTCTAGGATTCTTGGCCAACTTTATTGCAAAAGTATTGTCAACTAGAAGAGGAGTATAATTCGCTTGTTTCTTCTACAAATAATCAAGTATTTTCCTTAGCCACACAATCTCATTTATTGCTTCTATAGTTGCCGCGTATTCTTCCTTTATTGTGCAATTTGTTGGAATTGATTGTTTGCATGATCTATAGGAGACATTTGTTGATCCAAGACTCGTGAGATAGCTTGAAGTTGATACTCCAGTTTCCTTATCCCCATCATAGTATGAATCAGAATATTCGATCAGTTTGAATTCATCCACCTTAGAGTACCTGAGTCCAAAATAATGACTTCCTTTCATGTATTTCAGAACTCTTTTTGCAATAAACCCATGTCCTTCATAAGGATTTTGCATGAACCTGGAAAGAATCCCGACAATAAATGAAATGTCTGCTTTGGTGGTATTAAGATAGATAAGGCTTCCCACAAGTTCTCGATACTTGGTTTCATCCTCAAATTCATTCCCTTGTTTTAATGTGAGCTTCAAGTTTTTTTCCATTGAAGTATAAATAGGATTGCAATCAACCATGCCAAAATTGTTCAACAGTTCCCTAACGTACTTCTTCTGGGAGATGAATATGTACTTTGTATTTTGTATTACTTTAATTACCAAATAGTAGTGAAGATGTCCCAAATATTAATATCTGATACTAACCCTTCTCCATGGGTCATTATTTAGTAGGATATGGTTTCTATGTAATAAAGGTCGACATTAGTTAATAAGGCATAATAAATAAAGGAGAATAATTCAACGTAAGAAGACCTAATAGAATCTTGCACTTCTAGAAATATCTTCCTCTAGAAGTTTCCTTAGAAGGTAGAGTTAGTATAAATAATAGTAGGAGGCATTGGATATTTTGTCTTGGAGATTATTTTACTAGAGCTCTGCTCTACTAGAGGTTCCCTCTTCGAAGAGGCAAGTGAACATTGCTATCATTAATCAAGGTGCTCTTTCTGGTGTTATTATGGTATTATTATGATATTGTTCTAGATATATCATTGTTGTCCTACCATTGCTTGCTAAATATTTATGTTGTACATGTTATTTTATATCTAGAATATTGCAATTGGTATCAAAGCTCTTTCCTGGGAAATACTTGTGGGGTAAAAACAATTTTAGGGTAGAGATGTATTTCGACATCTTTAAGCTATGGATAAATTTCGTTACATGCATAAACCCGTGGTTGAGAAGTAATACATGCAGTGAATACAAGTGGTTCTTAATATCACATTTGTTGTCCACCCTTGTAATCCATGTTGGTGGCCCTTCAAGTGGTAGCACATCAAACAACACATGTATATGGATCATCCTACGCATCCTACAACCCTCCATAGATAAATCGATTGGCCACCTGACTGGTATAGTGTCACCGAGAAGAGAACTTGGGAAGATACTCTTTAGTACCCGGGTAGTCAAGTAGTACGGTTAAGGGTATGGTGTATCCTCCTTAGTTGGTGCCCTGAGATATTGAGCTGAGTACTACTATTGGACCTCGCATGTATAAAAGAGAACTATAGCATAGGGAAAACCCTTGAGTATAGACATCCTACAAACCCTAACCCTTGTGACATAAACAACTGATCTATTGCCTTCCAAAGTGGCCCCTATAAAATTTTTCAATACATAAACACTCCCTGCCAACATTTTTTATTATTGAGAATTTGGGAATTATGCCACTGCAGAAGCATTCAAGGCGGAGTATAACTCTGCAGAAGTTTTAAAAAAAAAATGGGGCCCATCAAAACCCTTATTCCTAACCTAGTCCATTTCATTCCTCTCTTCATTCTAATCACAGTGGTACCCTTCACTTTGAATCCTTTTTTTCTCGCGGTCCCACCCCTTTCCGCGACACCCTTATTTGAAACCTATCCCATTGGACTCCTCTCCTTGTCCTGATCACCCTGGTAAATATCATTTTTTGTGGAAAGATCTCCATCCTGACACCTCATCCACTACCTAAGCCGCTACCATGCTAACCACCATAGCTCAGACCCAATAATATTGGGAGACTAGGTTGTCTAGCTTAGAAACAAAATTTGATTCCATCGCCACTACCATACGATTCGAGGTCAAAGAGTCCCTCCAAGTAGAACTCTACATAGACATCCGTGAATCCATGTAGAAATTCAAAAAAGGTAAGAAATTATAGCCTAATGAAGAGGACCCTCAACATTCTCATTATGATCATACTCATTCGTCCCAATCCCCTTGGGGTTTTCCACACTCTTGGAATAAGGTTCCCAAAGTGGACATGCATAAATTTGATGGATCCAACCATGTAGGGTGGGTCTTTCAAATGGAACAATACTTCTCCCTCCATAATATTTGGGATGATGAGACCAAACTCCATGTAGGGGTTTTATACCTAGATCAAGAACGATGGTAGTGGTGGCATTGGCATAAGAAATTTTATCCAAGAATACCTGCTTGGAACATGTCCACAAAAGTAGTTTGTGCTCATTTTGATAGGGAGTCACATTTTTTTGGTAGGCTCACCAAGCTGCACAAAACTGAATCAGTCAAAGATTTCATCATGGCCTTTGAATAGTTTGCTATCAGGACCGATGGATTATATGATGCATTTTACCTTGAATGTTTTATCATTGGATTAAAGTAAGTCATCTGGGCTCATGTGAACATGCAACATCCTACTACCTGGTTGCAGTCATGTCAATTAGCGACAAAAGTCGAGACCATACTTCAATCCTCACCCACGAAGGCTCCATTTCTCACTTGTCCTCACCTCAGGGATCAACCAACTTCGACAAAAACATTGAAGGTCCAAAAGGTATCTCCAACAAAAATGGTGGAATGTCGCAAGCAAGAAATTTTTTACTATTGTGATGACAAGTATTCCCCATGGCACAAATTTAGAGAACAAAACTTCCTTCAAATTGATGCATCAACTTCCTCTCCCTATGAAGACATACCATCAAAGAACGATGATTTGGGTCTTATAGATCATAACATCCCCCTCCTTGACATATAAATTCTCTTCGAGACAGGCATGCATGCAAGTAGTAGATGGCTCCTTACCGTCGTGGGGGTCGGTTTGTTCGGGGGACCTGGGTTGAATTAACACCAATATAATAGTAAAGGCAGATTCCATAGTGACATTTTCAGTAATAATTAGAGTGAGCCTCATGACCCAGAGGATGCTCAACCAAGTGATCAGGTCGAAGCTTCAAATGTAACCCATGTGGAACAAGAGGAACCTTTCATTTCGTTTCATGCACTCTCGGGTATTTAGGCCCCACAAACATTGAATATCAAGGGCTACATCAAACATAGTCTGGTGGTGGTATTGATTGATAGTGGTAGCACCCATAATTTTATTCAACGCAAGCTTGCTAATGAGATCCATTGCTTTAGTCACCATGTTTCTAATTTTCAAATCATCATCTCTAATGGTGGTACTATGAAGTGTGGGGGGCGTTGTGAGAATTTCAAACTCCAAATGGGTGATTATCATCTGAAAACCCACATGTTCTCTATTTGCATGGGTGGTTTTTATATTGTATTAGGAGTGGAATGGCTTCACACTCTAGGGCCAATCACAATGGATTATCAATAATTATGTATGAGATTCACCCAATATGCTCACCCCTATATCCTCCAAGGTATCCAAGCGAGCTCTCCTGAAATCATTAGCTCTCACAGGATGGAAAAATTGTTGAATAAAGGCCACCATGGTGTGATTGCTTAATTTAATGTCATCCAGTTCACTGAATAGGCCTCTCAAGTAGTTCCTTTTAACCTGCAACTCATTTTGGAAAAGTACCCCAAGGTATCTGAGGTTCCCATAGCCTTACATCCTTCCAAAGGTGAGTATGATCATATAATCCCTCTCCTTCCGGGAAGTCAATCCCCCAATGTATGTCCCTACAAATATCCATTTTCTCAAAAAAATGAAATAGAAAATATGGTACATGAATTACTAGAGGTGGGGGTAATTCTCCCTAGTACCAGAACATATTCTTCACCAGTGGTGATGGTCTTAAAGAAATAAGGATCTTGGCACATGTTCCCTAAATAAACTGACCATCAAAGATAATTTTCCCATTACTTTCACTGATGATCTGTTGGATGAACTCCAATGTGCCTATGTATTCACCAAATTAGACCTTTTCTTAGGCTATCACCAGATCTGGATGAAGGAGGAAGATATTTTGAAGACTTCTTTCAGAAATCATGAAGGACATTATGAATTCTTGGTTGTGCCTTTTTTCCTTTGCAATGCCCCATCCACCTTTCAAAGTCTCATGAATAAATTATTGAAACCTTACCTTCATAATTTTTTCTTGGTTTTCTTTGATGACATACTCATTTACAATCGCACTTTGGATAGCCACATTCTTCATGTGGACAAATACCTTCACATGCTGTAGGAAAACCAATTGTTTGTAGAAAAGACCAAATGTTCATTTGGAGCCAGCGAAGTGAAATACTTGGAGACATTGTCATTTGTGAAGAGGTAAAAGTGGACCCAAAAAAGATACAAGCTATGCAAGAGTGGTTTTGACCCATGACCTTAAAACGCCTAAGGGGTTTTCTTGGTCTCATAGGATATTACAGAAAATTTGTCCACCATTATGGAAAATTTTCTAATCCCTTGACCAAAATCCTTAAGAAGAATTCATTTCATTGGACACCTGTTGTTGATCAGTCCTTCATGGAGTTAAATAATTCCATGTGCACTACTCCTATCCTAACAACTTCTGACTTCAAAAAAACGTTTGTGGTGGAATCATATTCTTCTCGCACTAGTATAGGCGCAATGCTCACACAAGATGGTGGAGCTTTGGCCTTTAATAGCCAAGCATTGAGTAGTTGTAATCTAGGAACATCTAGATATGAAAAAGAAATTATGACCATTCTCCATGCAGTGCACACATGGCATCCATATCTCTTGGGACATCCTTTTCATATCAAAATAGATCACCATAGTCTGAAATATTTTTTGGAGCAACAAATGTCCTCCTAGAACAAAATAAGTGGTTCACCGAAATGTTGGGTTATGATAATGAAATCATATACAAAAAGGGAAAAGATAATATCATAGTTGAAGCATTTTCAAGACAACATGAGGAGGATGACTCCCTCTTTATCTTATCCTTATCGATCCCTAATTAGATTGAAGAAGTATGCTAAGAGTGGCTAACACACCCAACTATCTCAAAGCTAATTCAGTGCCTTCAGAAGGACCCTAATCCTCCCATCAGCTACCCTTGGTAGGAAAATATTCTTAGATATAAGGATCGCCTGGTTCTATCAGCCTCTTCAGCACTCAATTAGAGGCTCTTAAATGAGTTTCACTTATCAGCTATTTTGCTCATGCTCATCGCTCTTTTTTCTGGGTAGGCATGAAGAAGGATATAATTCATGTTTTCACATAATGTGTGGTGTTCCAATGTAATAAAGGTGAAACTTTCAAGTCTCCATGCTCCCTACAATCCCTTCCCATTCCAACTTCTATGTGGAAAAAAATATCCATGGGTTTTATAGTGGGCCTTCCTAAAGCTGGGAACAATTCTGTCATCATGGTGGTGGTTGATCACCTCTCCAAGTATGCTCATTTTTGTGCATTATCACACCCTTTCACATTGGCACTAGTAGCACAAGTTTTCCTTGATCATATTTCTAGGTTACATGGCATGCCCACCTCTCTTGTATCTGATCGTGACCAAATTTTCACCAACACATTTTGTCAATATTTTTTTAAATTGCAGGGAACCCTACTGAACATGAGCACAACCTATCACCCCCAGTCTAAAGGCCAAACATAAGTGGTCTAAAAAAAATTGGAAACCTACTTGTGGTGTTTTGATTCAAAAAAACAACACAAGTGGGTGAAATGGCTCCCCTAGGCAGAATGATGGTACAATATTTCCTATCATACGACCACTAAAATGACACCATATGAAGAGGTGTATGGACAACGCCCACCTACAATCACTACCTATCTTCCAGAAAAATCAAAGGTCCAATCTATTTATTCAATGTTGCAAGGTCGCACAACCACTCTAGCGGCTCTAAAGGATAACCTCCATATGGACCAAAATTGCATGAATCAACAGGCGGACCAACATCGTTCAGAAATGGTTTTTCACGAAGGTGATCAGGTGTTTCTCCAACTCCAACCTTACAAGAAAAAATCTCTCAAAGTTCAAGGACATCACAAGTTGGTACCCAAGTTTTATGGGCCCTACGAGATCATCAAGTGTATTGCTTCAGTGGCATACAAATTGACCCTTCCTGCTACTTCCAAAATCCATCTGGTGTTCCATTTTTCTTGTCTGAAGAAAGTGTTGGGACAACATTGCAGGGTCCAAACCATCCTTCCAAAATTAGATGAGGAAAGCTCCCTTTGGCTCCAACCAAAAGTAGTCCTCAAACACCGTGAATGTATACTGCGTGGAAAAACTATCAAGGAAGTGTTGATCAAGTGGAAGGACACATCACTAGAGAATGTGACCTGGGAACCAGTGGCCATACTCTAGAAGTTTCCACACCTACAACCTCGAGGACAAGATTTCTTTTGAAGGGGGAGGACGTGTTATGATCTGATCCTAACCATTCTCCATGGGTCATTAATCAGTAGGATATTGTTTCTATGTAATAAAGGCCGAAATTAGATAATAAGGCCTAATAAGTAAAGGAGAATAAGTCAATGTAAGAAGACCTAATAGAAGATTCCGCTTCTAGAAAGATATTCCTCTAGAAGTTTCCTTAGAAGGTAGAATTAGTACAAATAAGAGTAGGAGGCATTGGATATTGTATCTTGGAGATTATTGTAATAGAGCTCTGCTATGCTGGAGGTTCCCCCCTTGCAGAGGCAAGTGAACATTTCTATCATTCATCAAGGTGCTCTTTTTTTTGTTATTCTGATATGATTATGATATTGTTCTGAATATATCATTGTTGTTATGTCATTGCTTGCTAAATATTTATGTTCTGCATGTTATATTATATCTGGAATATTGCACCAAATCTATCATCTTGAATCCTTTCTTCAACTCTTTCTTTATGGATGTAATGTATTTCTCATTTTTCCATGTTATGAATAGACTATCTACATATACTACAATATATAAAACAGTTTTTCCAACTTTCTTGGAAAACAAAGTTGCATTGTCAAGATTGAAATGCTTGAAATGTAATTTTAGAAGATGCTCGATTAAATTTTCATAATATGATCACGGTGCTTGTTTCAATCCATACAATTATTTGATGAGATTTCATACCTTATGTTCTTGTCCCTTTGCGATACATCTTTCTAGTTGAGACATGAACACATTCTCTTTGAAGTCTCCATTCAAGGAAGCAGTATTCACATTCATTTGATGAATTTTCCATCCATTTTGTGATTCCATAGAAAATAGAGTGTGGATGGTATCCCATTTTTCTGTGGGGGAAAATGTCTCCTAATAATTAACACCTTCTTTCTGTGCGAATCCTTTTTCCAAAAGCCTTGTTTTGTGATTTTCATGTGAGGCATATGATCTGTACTTGTTCTTGAATACTCACTTGTAGCCAATTGGTTTGGTTCCATATGGAGTGTCCACTGAATTCCATGACCCATTCTTGATGAGAGCATCATATTCTTATGCATGGATTATTTCCATTCATCATGAGAGGCGTCTTATTTAAAGGAAGTTGGTTCAAGTTTAGTAGATAAATTCAACTCACAATCATATGAAACATCCATATCATATACATCACCCAAGTTTGAATTATCTACATTACCTCCATGTTGTTTTGAGGACATTATGGTTCCCATCTTTCCAACCTCATCGGGATGGACACTTTCAAGTGTTTTAGTGAGCCCTTTTGGTGAACCTTTTTGAGATGGTCCAGGTTGTTTGGTTGATTGAGATGGTGTTGATTTCTCATCAAGCCTCATATTTTAAATCATCTCGATCACATCATCTAATTGAACTTCAAGTTCTGATGAAGTGGTAGGAAATTCTTCATGAGGGGAATATGGTGCTTCAAAAGGAGATTCCAAAGATTAACCTAAGATAGGGATCCAACCTTCAATATGAAAAATCATATCATCAAATTCATGATATGTATTTACGCAAATGAATCTATCCAGATTATCAAGTTTCCTCTCAATAGTTTTGTCTTTTCTGACAGATTCAAGAAATATCACATCTCTAGAAAAAAAAAAATTATTGTTTGTCTCATTGTCAGGATGATACCCCTTGGTGGTATTTGAGTACCCCAATAATATTCACTTTTGACTCCTTGCATCAAGCTTGCTTCTTTTCTCCTTAGGAATCAAGGCACAACAGGTGGAACGAAAGACCCTGAAATGTCTCACCGAAGGAATGTGGCCATACCACATTTCATATGGAGTTTTGTTTCTAAGAGCATGATATGGACACCTGTATTTGACATAAAATTCACATAGAATTAAATCATCCCAAAACATCAATTTAACTTTCTTGAAAAACATCATGGAATAAACCATATTTAGGAGTGTCCTGCTCATTCGTCCAACTACACCATTTTGTTGGGGAATGTATGGAACTGTGGTTTGACATTTGATCCAATGTTGGAAAATGTAGCTTTCAAATTCATTAGATGTATATTCTCTTCCATTATCAGTGGGAAGAGAGGCAATACGAGACTGAGCTTCATTTTGAATCCATACATGAAAATTTTTAAATGTTTCAGAATCTAGTGATTTGTCTTTTAGCAAGTACACCCAACACATCCTGGTGTAATCTTCAATAAAAATCATGATATATTTGCTTCCATTTTCAAAAGGAACAGACGTAGGGCCACACAAATCAGAATGAATCAATTCAAGTTCTCTACATGCTATGGAAGTAGAATTGTGAAAGGCTCATTTGTTGTGTTTTCCAAGGATACAAGCATCACATTGCTTCAATTTCCTAGGAATGGTAAGAAAACAAAAAAAACCATTCTTTCTCAAAAAACGAAGACTGTCATAATTAATGTGGCCAAGTATAGCATGCCATAAAAGACTAGATGGAATTATACCTGAGTCATGATGAGAGATATATGCAATAGTGTGTGTATGGGCAGATGTCCCATTCATCTTCAACAATCTTCCATCTTCTATTCTGATCATGAAAACCATGTTGTCAGAATCCTTCCTTGTCTCAACTTTTCCACCAAACATATGAACATAGTGTCCTTGCTATCTGATGTGCACAAGGGAAAACAAACTTCTTTGTATATCAAGAAGATAGATTACATTATGCAGAAGAAAATATGTGAGTCCAGGAAACTTAAGCCTGATGGTTTCCATTCTCGAAGGTTTGAGACCGAACTTATCTGCAAAATACATTTTTCCATCTACATTGTCATTGAAATCTTCGAAGAAATCTCTTCGAAATGTCATGTGAGAGGTCGTGTCAAGAAGCCATCCATCTCCCCAAGAAGAAAATGAAGTATTAAATAGATATTTAGTTACTCCTATATTGCAATAGGAAACAACATAATGAATAGGGGTAAAATCATGAAGATGGGTAACACTCTTATGAGAATTAAGTCTCCAAAATTCCTAGCGGCAATTTTTCGGCCGAAAAAATGTTGCTCGGAATTTTTTTGGCCGAAACATTTTTTGGCCGAAAATTTGCACGTCAAATTGAATGACACCTTGAAGGTGCCCTCGAAATTTGTGTACAATATTTTTTGGATGAGTTTTTTTCTTGCAATAAACATATTTCAAACAAAATATTTTTGTGTCGAAAGATTTATTTTTAACGGAATCCTCTCTCCAACTTACTTGGTATATGGAGGTATCAGACTCCTACAAATACTCAGAATTTAGTTTCGGAATTGATACCAACATTTTAAAAATTGAATCTACTTTCATTGGATATAATTTGTTTTCATTTTCATAGTTTTTATCTAATTTTATTTAATTTTATAAAAGAATCACTCCATAGTATTTTTAGGTGAGATTATGATTCAGTGAAATGAAAAATTCTCTAAAAATACTTAGTGGACAATTATGGAAAATTTATATTCATAATCCTTAAATTGTTCTCTTCAAAAGGGTATTTTTAGATTTTACTTTTAAGTAAAAATTAAGATAGATACATGGTGGGGTAAAACGTGTGTTTAAAATCTGTAACTTTTTCATATTGGTAACTTCAAAAATTTTTAGAAATTATAATATTCATTCTTTAGATTCAAAACTATAGTCATCACAAAATAGATTCTTTGTAAATTGTTGCAATATATTTCATTTGTCAAACATAAAAGTTTAATAATGGATACATTGTTGGGAAAAAATAACTCATTATCTTTCCCTTTATTTTTGAGAAACATACTATCAAACAATTTCCAAATTGGCATATCAAATCTCAATAAAAAAATTGAAAAATAGTGAGTAGAAAGATAACAAAATTCTTCACAAGTTTTGTTTTTACAGTAAAGTAAAATTCTAAATAAAAAAAAATACTTTTGTTTACGAAGTTGAAGAACCTTTTAAAATTAAAATTAAAAATCTCATAAAACAAGCAAAGTGTTACCCGTCTTCATGATTTTACCCATAAGTGCTTTACCTTTGAGTGGTTCAGAAGTTTTACCTCTATCTCCTTTCTAACTCTATATTTTTTCTTTGATTTTTTGCCATATAAAGTGGCTTCATGCTACGTTCCACAATGGGTACAATGAAGATCATATTTTTAGCAGGTATTATGCCAACCCGTGTCTCTAACCTTCTTCTTCTTGTTTCTTCTCTTATTGCCTCTATGTTGTCCAAAAACTGGAGTTGAAAGAAGAAAAAAAAAAAA
>JZKD02S1710739.1:18408-30820 GCA_000966675.3 Picea glauca
TCCTATTCTAATTCTTTTCATACCACCACATATATCAATATTTCTTGAAGGTTAAAAAGATCAACATCAACTTAGAAGAGAATCCAATATCAATATATTGCTCTACTTCTATAGAGACTACTCTCTCTATGTTTTAAAAGTTAGCTACATGACACTACACTTAAATGACAAATTCCAACACTTGATGGTTCTAATTAGGATTCATTTCATATTTGGTTTATCAACTTGAAATTAAAATTTGATACTTTGCAAGCTAGCTGTACCTTGAGTCAAATACAAATATGAAATTAGGAATCATTAACATATCTACTAGAACATATGAAAAATAGGGTTTATGGTTTACATGATGAATTGATGATAGAAACAAGTGGGTGTATGAGTCAAATTTGAGTCCAAAAACCCTCCCATATTTTTAAGACATGTGAATAGTCTATCCATGTCAAATTTCAGTGCATACAAAAAAAGATGGATTTTTCATCACAGTTTCAATGAAAATTCTATAGAAATGAAAAACGCGTTCATCAAAACTTCGTTGATGCAATACTATGACAAAAATATTGATGACATCTACAATCATGATGGTATAAAAATGAAATATCTTCTCTTGGTTTCAAGAATAATTTATCCTCTACTGAACAAGGCCAACCACGTGAAGGTGGAAGCTCATATGCCCCCTCCCCTCCCCCTCACATCACTCTCAATTGACCCCCAATACCCAATCTATAAAATAGAAAATAATCGAAAGCAATGTCCTAATAAGATTCATGCATATAAACTAGAAAAATAAAAATTAATGAAGGTAAATGAAATTATGTGTTTGTAAAAGATATTTTTAGTTTACCACATACTTTAGTATATTGGCAATTATTTTAAGGTTTCACATAATAATTAAACAACATGTAATATAGGATACAAAAATGTCGCATAAAACTTAAAAACATGTAATTAACCCATGACATTATAAGTAAATTATTTTAAGAGAATAATTCATACAAATTAAAATATATAGTCACGTACCTAATCCAACTCAACATCTGTGTAATCATCCTTATTCTATATCTTGATCTTTTTCATTGAACTCGACATCTGTATCATCATCCGGTTCAGAAACAATGTTGAAAGGATTGACGATATCATCACCATCATCAATGTCATTTTCGAGCATATTTTCATTGACATCATCATTAAGAATTGTAATATTGTCTCCTATGTCTGGATCATGATCTTCTTCATCTTCTTCATCTGTCGACCCTGCATGATATTCCGGCTCTGTCTGATCTGGCGAATGATCTTCTTGATCTTCAATATCATCTTCTTCCTGTAAATGAGTATACTTAACTGACCTTCCTCTTGGATCATCTCTAACAACAAATGACCAATCCCTCTCACCTGGAACATTTGAGTAAAATACTTGTTCACATTGTCTTGGAAAAACATAGCGATCATGTCCTCTTTCAAACACCGTTGTTTTGATCATTGGAAATCCGTTGGCATGTTGAATAACAATTATTTCCTATCGCATTCATGCATTCGTAACCTATACCATTTGACATCGAACAAAACTAATTTGAAGGAATTAAAGTTACACTCAATTATATCATTTAAATACCATAATATCTATTTTCAAATTCTCGTGGATGTCTGTCACTCCTAGAGGAAACATTAGTGACCTGGAATACTGCAATTATCCCACTATCATAAGTTTTCCCGGTTTCATCCAACTGTTTGATGCGAAATTTACGACCATTGCACCACATAGCCTTGTGGTGTTTCAACTGCAATATTCCATATATGTAAAAGATGCATTGTCAATTAATAAATTAATATATATATTTATATAACTTGGAAAGTATCTGAAAAATACAGTACACATGTAGTCACATTAATATAATATAAAATAACTGAATAAAATGGGTAAATTTGCTTTCCTATCCATCTTTCAAACCATATGCTAAATGAATTTCCCTTTGCGTAACATTGTTATCTCCATTACGACGAGCTTCTCTAACCAATTCAGACAGTTGTTGCCATGATAACCTACCTCCATTATGTTGTTTACATATTTCAATCCATACATTCATCCAATAAATATTGTTTGCAATGTATAAATGTAGTGCATCCCACTCTTGAGCAACTGAATCAAAAAATCATAATTCACCAATATTAAATATTAGTTATAATTTCCATGCATGTTATAAATATTAATAATTTATGAAATAACAAATATTAATATATTAATGAGTATGATCATATACACACAAAAAAAACTTTATATGTATTATTAATATGAATCTCCACAATTATTGGCGCAGGCGCACCCTCACTGGCACGTCCGCTCCCTCAGGACCTTCTTTCTCTTCGGCCCGAAGAACTCGAAGGTTCCTCTAATCCCCTCTTGGGAATTCTTCACCCACAACGACTCTTCAATGATCTCCCTTAACGGTCGGGAAATCAGAATTCGTGATTTCGTGAATTCTATGTTCGCGTACCTTATGCCTCACGATTCCCCGAAACCCGATGTGGGTCAATCGTTGACTTTCTCCCCTCTGTTATCAGAGTTCTCCCTATCGGGAAATCACTACTCGCGATGTTAACTAATGGAATCTCCAACCTCTGAACCTCGATGTACCGATGCTCCAAGGCACACGTGTGGATAGACCCTTCCACCTTCCGTCGCCTCCGTCAGGTTTTCGGGATTCGCTGGATCGTGAATCTTGATGTCGAAGGACTCGGGACTTCCCTTTCTCCGATCCCCAATATTCCACCACATGTCTCCCACTAACTCCAGGTGTGGCCCGCACAACCCTTCCGTCGGGATATCGCGTATCGGGATTTCAACCTGCAAGAGTTTCTTACCTCCGGAAACTCCGATATGCCGAACCCCGACTCCTCGGGATCTCCCAACACGCATCCTCTGCAACGAACGGTTCTGATCTTATCGGGATATCGCTATTCGCGATATCACGATCTTTGTTGCAATCTCTTGGAACTTCAACTCGCGATTACCCGATATGCGATGTCACGTGCAGATCCAATGGTTGTTTTTGCCTCAGATCGACGACTCTGATCCCTCCTGAGTTTCAAACCCTCAGACATTCTTGCCGTAAACCCCTTGCACCTCCGCAAGATCCTACGACCCCCGAGACTTCGTGAAATCTTCTCAAAGGATTTCGACTGTCTATCCCTCCTTGGATGATTTCTGCACAATGAATCAAGTGATTCTCTCACAAAGGCTTGGCTCCTTCTTGCTAACCTGCGATGCTTCCTTCAGACCTCCAATAGTAGCTTCCCTGCACTTATCCTTCGGTGAAATTGATGGTCTAATCCTCCTGATCTTGTTATCGACTTCTCAATTCCTTTTGAGAACTTCTTGCGCGCACTCCTTGCGGAAAATCTTTAACAACATCTAGGTGTTGAAGGCACTCGACCCTGCGCACTCCTGCAACAGAAATCTTTTAGAACTTTGCTCAGTTTCGCAACCCTGAGGATTTTCCTTGGCCCGCGCACTCCTTGCACGACACTGTGCCTAACTACACCTTTGAAGAAATGGGAACAAAATTTATCTCTAATTGAACCCTTCTGTCAACGCACTCCTTGCAGACAATTTGACTGCACTCCTTGCAGGAATTCTCTGGTTCAAATTAGAGAAACAATTGAAACTAATTTCTTCTTCCCTTCAGACTCCAAGTTCACCATGAAATCACACACACAACATATAAAAGCAAATGTATGACAAGAAATAAACATTCATGAGCACAACAACAATGTACACAGAGAAACAACACAAACCATGGTTTTGAATCAATTCTTCTTCTATTAATTCAAATGTCTGTACATGGGTGTTCTTCACACAGTTCTCTTCTTGCTCTTCTCTTATTGCTCATGTTCTCAATATCTGAATCATGTTACAATGATACAATGAGGGTGTCTATATCCGTTTTCCCTCTTGGGCTCTAAAGCTATCAAATCTACAATTAAAATCTACCTACCAGCATTAACTAAAATAAATGTCGTCTATCTACCTAAGGACGAGAGATTAAAGGCCCAAGGTCCAATACAATATACAAGTGCGCCTTCATAAATGGCTTCATTAAAGATTTGTGCAACAATTCCCAATTTTTTTTCAAAATTTTGTGCTGGCTTATCCAGCTGTCTTCCGCTTCCGCGCTGGCTCGCTTGATGTGCTGGCGATGCTCCTGCATCATACTCCTCGGCTTAAAATTTTTCATGGGATTCTGTTCATGAGATCCTGCACAGTATGTCCATGCTTCTGTATCTCCGCTTCTGTCTCCCAGCTGGCATCTTCCACTGGATGATTCTTCCACTTGACCAGGTACTCAAAGTATTCTTTTCTCCTGGTCTTCTTACCTACTCGCTTGTCCAGTATGCATTCCATCTGTGGCTTTTCTGCAATCGACATCTTCTTCTGCCACTAGACTTCTGGCTGTTCATCACTTCCAGCTCCCGCCTCCTCAGCCTTATATGGATATAAGTCTGAGACATTAAATGTCAGAGATATTCCGATGCCACCCGACAATTCAATTTCATACGCATTCTCTCCGAATTTCTTCAGGACTCAGCATGGCCTGATTTTCTTCATCTTGAGCTTGTTGTATGTTCCCCTCGGGAACCTTTCCTTCCTCAAATGTGCCAGAACTAGATCACCAACTTCAAACTGAAGTTGTCTTCGATGCTGATCTGCCCTGCGCTAATATTCCTAACTTGAATCAATCAGTCGCTGCTTCACTTTGTTGTGAAGTTCTTTCATCGCCTCAGCGAATTCCTCTGCACTAGCGCTGCTAGTAGCAGTCTGTCCCGAATCTCGCAATTCAGAAACTCCCCTCGGTTGTGTACCATATACAGTCTGAAATGGACTTTTTCCTGTGCTCCGATTCACCGAATCGTTGTATGAAAACTCTGCCTGGGGTAATATCCGATCCCAGCTGCTGTGGTGCTCTGTCACCAGGATTCTCAGCAAGTCTCCCATACTTCTGTTGACCAGTTCCGTTTTTCCATCCATCTGAGGATGATAAGAAGAACTAAATGCCAAGTTAGTTCCTCGCTTCTTCCATAAGGTCCTCCAAAAATTCCCTATGAATTTCGTGTCCCTGTCCGAAACTATACTTTTCGACAATCCATGGAGTCGAATGACCTCCTTAGAGAACAAATTTGCGATGTGAGTCGCATCGCTGGTCTTCTGGCATGGAATGAAGTGTGCCATCTTAGAAAACCTGTCCACCACCACAAAGATCAAATCAACACCTCTTTGTGTCCTCGACAACCCCAATACAAAATCCATGCTAATCGCCTCCCATGGTCTTTCTGGTATGGGAAATGGCTGATAAAACCCTGCATTCTGCTTCCTCCCCTTCGAATGTTGGCAAACTCTACATTTGTCAACAAACCTTTTGACATCTTCTCGCATCCCTGGCCAAAAATATGACTCACTCAGCTTCGCGAATGTTTTGTCATGGCCAAAGTGTCCTG
This sequence comes from Picea glauca, assembly GCA_000966675.3. Taxonomy (NCBI): domain Eukaryota; kingdom Viridiplantae; phylum Streptophyta; class Pinopsida; order Pinales; family Pinaceae; genus Picea; species Picea glauca. The sequence goes on from JZKD02S1710739.1 coordinate 23,896, forward strand.
CTAATCCACCACTGTGCTTCTCTTTCAACAGGTTCTCCCTCATGGAGCAATTTGGAATACACAGTTGATTGCCTCTGAACAAAAATCCCTCCTAGATCATGTAATATATCCATGGGATTCTGTCTCTAAGAACTAGATTCTTAGCTGCTTCATACGCTTCTCCAAAATCTCCATCTCCTGCATACATGTCCCTGAGATTTTCAAAACCTAATGTTTTGACTCGGAACTCCTGCAGCAACAAACACTTCCTGCTCAAAGCATCAGCCACTTTGTTAGCAGTACCTGAAATGTGTTTAATTAAAAATGTAAAATTCTGCATATACTCTACCCATTTTGCATGTTTCTAATTCAACTTCTCTTGTTGACTCACAAATTGTAATGCATGATTATCACTGTACAATACAAATTCTTTTGGGATCAAGTAATGCCTCCACTTCTTCAATGCCTGTATGATAGCATAGAATTCTTTATCATACATGGAGTATTTCAGCTTCGCCTCATCCAGCTTCTTTCTGAAATATGCAACTGGTCTATCTTCTTGACTCAAGACCGCTCCTATGGAAAACCCACTGGCATCACATTTCACCTGAAATGTCCTTTGGAAATCCGACAACACCAACACCGGTTGTTCTGTGATCTTCTGCTTCAATAGATTGAATCTTTTCTCAGCCTCTGCTATCCAATGAAAATACTTATGCCACTTCTTCACTGTGTCCATCATCGCTGCACTAATTCCACTGAAATTCCTGATGAATTTTCGGTAGAAACTAGCCAGTCCATGAAAACTTCTCACCTAGAAAATATTTCTCGGTGATGGCCAATTTTTAATTACCTCCACTTTACTCGGATCCATCTTTAATTTATTTTCCGAAATAACAAAACCCAAATAAATGAGCTCTGTCTTCATGAATGAGCACTTCTTCATGTTGACCAACAACTTCTTCTGTTGTAGCTTCCTCATCACAATGGCCAAATGCTTCAGATGCTCCGCCTTCGTCTTACTGAAAATCAGTATATCATCAAGATATACGACGACAAATTTCCTGATGAATTCCCTCAGGACTTCATTCATCAACCTCATAAAAGTACTTGGTTCATTTTTCAAGACAAACGGCATGACTAGCCATTCATACAACCCTTCGTTTGTCTTGAAGGTTGTCTTCCACTCATCGCCTTCCCTCATGCGAATCTGATGATATCCAATTTTCAAATCTATCTTTGAAAAATACTTTGCCCTGCTCAGGAAATCCATCAGATCGTCCATTCTCGGAAGTGGAAACCTGTACCTGATGGTTATCTTGTTAATGGCTCTGGAATCGGTACACATTCTCCAGCCTCCGTCTTTCTTTGGACTAAGTACTATCGGAACAACACACAGACTCAGGCTTTCCCTGACTAATCCTTTGTCCAACAACTCCTGGACCTGCCTCTTGACTTCTTCGTTCTCCTGCGGCGTCAACCTATACGCAACTTTGTTCGAAAAACTAGCTCCTGGTATGAGATCTATATGGTGACTCACACTTCTCATCGGTGGAAACGAACGAGGTAATTCGTCCACTACGATGTCTGTGAACTCTTCCAGCAGTTCCTGAATCTCATCTGGTAGATCATCCACTCTTGTGCTAGTCAGAACAATCCTCGGCTTTCTGACCACAAAGAATTGTGGATCTTCCTTCTTCTACATCTCCGTAAGAAGCTCCTTCCCACTCATGAGAATTATTGTGTTGCTTACTTCCGGTTTCACTTCCTTATCCTTTATCGGAAGCAACCTGTGTGTCCTTCCATCCTTTTCCAGGGTATATGTGTTCATTCACCCATCATGAACCACATTTCTGTCATATTTCCATGGTCTACCCAGCAATAGATGACATACATCCATGGGAATAACATCACAGAGTACTTTATCATTATACCCACCTATCTTGAATTCAACTAAACACTGTTTAGTGACACTCACCTGATGTCCCCTCTGTAGCCACGAAACCTTGTATGGAATCGGGTGATCAGTTGTCTCCAGCTCCAGCTTTTCCACCATCTCGGTTGAAATGAGATTATCTGTGCTACCACTGTCAACTATAACCTTGCATACCCAATCCTTGGTCTTGCAAGTTGTCCTGAACAGTCTGGTCCTTTGAGCTGAGTCCTCCACCTCTTTCCCAGGTGTTAAGAGAGATTTACGCATCATCAACGACCTTCCGCCTTCTGCGTCTTCAGTCTCAACATCTCACCTCTGCGCTTCTGCGATGTGAGCTTCTCCGATGTCCTTCTTTTTCTATGGACACTCAAATGATCTGTGCCCATTCTTCCCACATGTGAAACATGTGATAACTCCACCTCTTCCTCTTCCTCTACCTCTGGTACGAGGAAAAGTATTTGTGTCAGCATAATCTCCCTTCTGCTCATTATGCTTCCCTCTTTGTTCAATGTATGGTCCTTTCTGTGAGGTACCACCTCTTTCTACTCTACCCTGAGGTTTCTTCCATTCCTCCTTGGGCTTCTGGAATTTCTCCTGGGCAACTGCCTTGCCTCTGGGCTGACTTCTGCCTCGCCCTCGCTGACCTTGCTTATGGCTCAGCTTCTCCTTTGCTTTCAGAGCCATCTGATAAGCATCCTCCACAGTTCTGATGGTAACCATACTTAATTCATCCCGAATGTCGTATCTCAGAGCATTTAGATATATGGAAACCTTCTCATCATCGCTCTCCCGATGACCTGCTCTGATGTTCAGCTTGTAGAATTCCTCCGTATACTCCTTCACTATCATCAACTTTTGTCTCAGGTTCTGCATTCTCCTGAATAGAGTAATTTGGTAATCCCTTGGGATGAACTTCGCTTTCATCTTCGCGATCATCCGATCCCAACTCTTGATCTTCTTCTTTCCCTTGGAACATCTATCAGCCTGTAGCTCATCCCACCACAATGCTGCATGTCCTTTCAGGCACGTGACAGCATGTCTGACCTTCATATCCTCTTCGATATCTTCGTAATCGAAGTAGGTATCAAGAGCTCTAATCCAGTCTAGTAGCTCCTATGCATCTAGATTCCCCTCATAAACTGAAATGTCCATCTTCGCCTTCACACCCATTGTGGCGATAGATTTTATCAACCGCTCAGTCGATGCATCTTTGGTTGCAACTTCCTCCTCGCGTTCAAACTCTATTTTGCTGTCGGAATCACTCAGATCCCCTGCACTAGCTGTGCGTCTTTGAGCTGTTTCCATCTCCTCGAGCCTCACTCTGAGATCACGCATCTGTATCTCCATTTCTGGATTTCTTGCCGGTCTGCCTCTTCTTCGCACCTCCCTTTCTTCTGGATCAGGTGACTGCCTTTCTCTCCTAGGCGACATGGTGAAATTTCCCTTTCTCTTTGCTACAGAAAGCAAAGAAATATTCCTACTCTGATACCAAACCTGGCGCAGGCGCACCCTCACTGGCACGTTTTCTCCCTCAGGACCTTCTTTCTCTTCGGCCTGAAGAAATAGAAGGTTCTTCTAATCCCCTCTTGGGAATTCTTCACCCACAACGACTCTTCAATGATCTCCCTTAATGGTTGGGAAATCAAAATTCGCGATTTCACGAATTCTATGTTCGCGTACCTTATGCCTCACGATTCCTCGAAACCCGATGTGGGTCAATCGTTGACTTTATCCCCTCTGTTATCAGAGTTCTCCCTATCAGGAAATCGCTACTCGCGATGTTAACTAATGGAATCTCCAACCTCCGAACCTCGATGTACCAATGCTCCGAGGCACACGTGTGGATAAACCCTTCCACCTTCCGTCGCCTCCATCGGGTTTTTGGGATTCGCTGGATCGCTAATCCTGATGTCAAAGGACTCGGGACTTCCCTTTCCCTGATCCCCGATATTCCACCACCTATCTCCCACTAACTCCGGGTGTGGCCCGCACGACTCTTCCGTCGGGATATCGCGTATCGCGATTTCAACCTGTAAGAGTTTCTTACCTCCAAAAACTCTGATATGCCGAACCCCGACTCCTTAGGATCTCCCGACACGCATCCTCCGCAACGAACGGTTCTGATCTTATCGGGATATCACTATTCGTGATATCGCGATCTTTGTTGCAATCTCTTGGAACTTCAACTCGCGATTACCCGATATGCGATGTCACGTGCAGATCCAATGGTTGCTTCTGCCTCGGATCGACGGCTCTACTCCCTCCTGAGTTTCAAACCCTCGGACGTTCTTGCCGTAAACCCCTTGCACCTCCGCAAGATCCAACGACCCTCGGGACTTCGCGAAATCTTCTCAAAGGATTTCGACCGTCTATCCCTCCTTGGATGATTTTTTCACAATGAATCAAGTGATTCTCTCACAAAGGCTTGGCTCCTTCTTGCCAACCTGCGATGCTTCCTTCAGACCTCCAATAGTAGCTTCCCTGCACTTATCCTTCGGTGAAATCGAAGGTCTACTCCTCCTGAGCTTGTTCTCAACTTCTCAAGTCCTTTTGAGAACTTCTTGCGCGCACTTCTTGCAGAAAGTCTTTAACAACATCTAGGTGTTGAAGGCACTCAACCCTGCACACTCCTGCAGAAAAAATATTTTATAACTTTTCTCAGTTTCGCAACCCTGAGGCTTTTCCTTGGCCTGCACACTCCTTGCACGGCACTGTGCCTAACTGTACCTTCGAAGAAATGGGAACAAAAGTTATCTCTAATTGAACCCTTCTGTCAATGCACTCCTTGCGGACAATTCGACTGCACTCCTTACAGGAATTCTCTGGTTCAAATTAGAGAAACAATTGAAACTAATTTCTTCTTCCCTTCAGACTCCAAGTTCACCATGAAATCACACACACAACATATAAAAGAAAATGTATGACAGGAAATGAACATTCTTGAGCACAACAACAATGTACACAGAGAAACAACACAAACCATGGTTTTGAATCAATTCTTCTTCTATTAATTAAAATGTTTGTACATGGGTGTTCTTCACACAGTTCTCTGCTTGCTCTTCTCTTCTTGCTCCTGTTCTCAATATCTGAATCATGTTACAATGATACAATGAGGGTGTCTATATCCGTTTTCCCTCTTGGGCTCTAAAGCTATCAAATCTACAATTAAAATCCACCTACCAGCATTAACTAAAATAAATGCCGTCTATCTACCTAAGGACGAGAGCTTAAAGGCCCAAGGTCGAATACAATATACAAGTGCGCCTTCATAAATGGCTTCATTAAAGACTTGCGCAACAATTCCCAAAGTGTTTTCAAAATTTCATGTTGGCTTATCCAGCTGTCTTCCGCTTCCACGCTGGCTCGCTTGATGTGCTGGCGATGCTCCTGCATCAATTATTAATATATAACCTCTGATTTTTTTCATTCTACCTTTCCCCAACAAGTGCTTCTGATCTTAAATTTTTTTGATGGAGTTCACATCCCAAATGTGATCTACTATATGCATAGTTGGCGCTGCTAATTTAGGAAGATATTGACTAATATACACCATGGATTGATACACCATATATCCCTCCACCATATAACCCTCAGGACATGCTCTTTTCTAACCAATGCCTTCAATGATTTCAAGTGCCTCTCCACCATCCACATTGACCTTGTGTGAACAGGTCCACAAATTTAAATCTCCTCAACTTGGTGTATGAGGTAGTGTTCTTTTGCATTGAAAAATGTTGGAGGTATATACTTTTTCATTTCACACATTAGACAAGGAATTTCTCTCTTCCAATACTTTATATCATCTTCATGGATTTCTTTCAATGACAACCATCTACATGAGATCATGACACAAGAAAATAACATGTTTCAACATAACACAATATAATATATTACATTACAAATAAAACACGTGTCATTAAGTACAACAACAATTTGAAAGAACATTTTCAATATAAATCACAACTACTTACCTCATGTATTTTCCAAGATCATATATAACGTGTTTGACGTTGTTGTCAAAGTCGTTTGGGAGAGATAGCGGTAGAACATACTGTAACAAAAAATGAATCGCTATTTGTTTCGACCAAAGTAGGAACAAAAAAAATAAAAAAATAAAAATATGTATAAGGTCAATATATATAAATATGTATAGCAAAATTATTACCTTAATGAAGGTATGCCAATCATGTGTTTTTACCCCAAAAAATTCACCTTTCTTCATTAAGATATTATTTATGTTTGAAGCAAAACCCATGGGAAATTTAATTATTTGAATGACCTCCTTTACATCATTGCTTTATTTCTCTGTTAATAACCATGGAAGGTTATTTCGGTCTAGTCCATCTCTATTTGATCAGATCACAATTCACATTGCATGATTGGCTTCCTGAATGTCAGTACAAATTTTAGATTTTTTTTCTTTATCCCTCCTACCATCTATGATTCACCATAACATTTTTGTCACATTCTTCCCGATATGCATTGTATCAAACAAATGAGGTATTTTTATCTCCTTGTAGTAGGGAAATCTCATGAATTGGGTGGGATGACATTTCATTCCTCGTGGAAGCCCATTATTAATACCTTCATGATGGCGACCTTCATGAAGCATAAAAGAAATCACAAAAATAATTATCAAATACGGTAAAATAAATTCAATGATTAAAATAAACATTCAAAACATTACATGATATATGATACATAAAGAAATTGCGTACCTTGACGATTTCTATTATATTCCAACCTCCATATGTGAGGTGTCATTCTTCATGGTTTTAAACCAGTCTCTTCTTTCCCATTGAAAATATGTTTTTCAGTAGTACGATACCTATGGTTCTTAGGGAGGAGGTGCTTATACTAATCAAACACCACCTTTCCTAAAATATTTGAATGACGATACTTCATCTTAGGACCACAAACTGGACATGAAAATTTACCCTTTGTTTGAAGACCTACAACAAATGGATTAATGTCAATTATACGATGAGATTATTTAAAAATTAAACATGC
>JZKD02S1710739.1:93232-122904 GCA_000966675.3 Picea glauca
TTATACCCCATGAAGTATTTACACCCCAGAAGTATGTACACTCTTCCACACGGGGGAGTGCAGAGGGGGGGTACCCCCTCTGTGGGGTCCAGGGGGGATATCCCCCTGGCTGGGGGGTCTGGGGGCAAGCAGGCCCCCAACGGGGGTTCAGGGGCGAAGTCCCCGAAGCAAAAATTGCCTTGTAAAAGTACATATTTCATTGTAAATCTGGATCGTTCATTATAAGTTTGCAGATATAACGGTAGAGATTATGTTAGGGTTTTTTTCCCTAGAAGGAAACCCTCTTTTATGAGGGAAATGTATTGTGGCTATGGATGAGGGTGAATATTGTATTATGAGAGAGGAGACTGTGAGAGAAAGAAGAGGAAGTTACATCGGGTTTTGCTGTAGGTTGTATCCCTTCATTTGCTGGATAATAATAAAGGAAGGACCTAGCAATTTCTCTGATGGACGTAGCCCACACTTGGTGAACCAAAAAAATCTGTGTCTCTCTTGTATTGTGTGTCTTCTGTGTTTTGTTTCTGCATTTGTTTTATTTTATTGCTCCGTTGTCCTGTTTTTCTAACACTTGTCTGCTATATTTTTATTTCCGTCCCAATGGTTAGGGTATTCAAGGGTTCTACAGACAAGGGTTTTCCATGTGCTATAGCTCTCTGATATACGTACGGGGCCCAATAGTAGTACTTGTCCCAATATCTCAGGGCACTAACTAATTAGGCTAGACCATACCCTTAGTCTTATTACTCAACTACCCAAATACTAGAGAGTATCTTCCTGGGTGTTTTTCTCGGTGGCACTATAGCAGTCATGTAGCCAATCGATTTATCTATGGAGAGATTCAAGAGATCTAGGTCGATCCATATACATGTGTTGTCTAATGCGCCACCACTCGAAGGGGCACCAACATGGTTACAAGGGTGGCCAACAATTGTGTGCTTAAGTACCACTTGTATTTACTGCGTGTATGAATCCTTGATTGTGGGTTTATGCTCATAACGACAGATCTCTGTAGCTTAAAGATGTCGGAATACGTCTCTACCCTGAAAAAAATTTAACCCACAATTTTCTACCAAGGAAGGTGTTCTGATGCCACTTGTAATATTCCAGATATAAAAAAGTATGCAGAACAAAAATAAATAGCTAGAAATGGCAGATGAACAACAATATAACCAGAACAACACCACAATAATACCAAAATGATATTGAAATAACACCAGAAAGAGCACTTTGATTACTGAGAGCAATATTCACTTTCCTCTTCGAGGGGGCAACCTCCAGCAGAGCAGAGCTCTATTACAATAATATCCAAGACAAAATTTCTCATACCCTCGACTCCTATTTATACTAAATATGTCTATCAAAAGAACAATCTAGAGGAAGATCCTTCTAGAAGTGGAAGCTTCTATTAGGTCTTCTTACATTGGGCTTATTCTTCCTTATTGATAGGCCTTATTAATATTTACCTTTATTACATGGAAATATATTATTCTACCTATGTGAGGGGTTAGGTCCCTAACAACAACAAGTAGGTTAGTAAATTAGTCTACTCTAGGGTTAGGAAAAGTTAGTAGATAGCTTGAGGTAAAAGTTTTGAGAGTTGTTTTCATCAATCAATCAAGTGAAAGGCCTAGATCAGTGTATTTAGGGTTAATGGAGTCACTTTTAGAAATGAAAATCTTGAAGGAACAAATTATTATGTGAGAGATAGAGACAAGAAAGTCAAGGATTAAGGTGTTGGTAACCCAAGGCCTCAATCACTAAACCCTAGGAGGAAAATGGCCACCAGGAAGTAGGTAACCTTAGACCCTAGCGATTTTCCTCCTTCTTTATCTCAAGGATGAATTAAATGACGACTTGATGAAGCAATTTATGCTAGGGTGCTGCAATGGTAGGGCTCTATCACAATGCTTCAAGAGGTAGGGTTTCTAGCATAATCTAGTAGGTGAAAAAGTTGTTAAGGAAAGAACAATAAGATGTGCTTCGACCTCCTAGGGTTTTAAGCTATAAATTTGATCCAGGTGGATATCAGTGGCCACCCACCTATTCCGTTGGCTCGAAAAAACAATATTCCACCTTGGCAGTTTTTCAGCATTTTTTCGGGTTCCAAACTTCTGGGGCCGTTTTGAGGCCCTAAACAACGTTTTTTGGGGATTTGGGGTCCAAGGGAATACTAAAAAATTGTCTTGGAGAAGTATAAAATCGTTCTTCTCGGTTAGACCTTTCCAACGGTGTATCGAGCGCCCCAAACAGAGATTGTATGCAAAAGTTATGCCCTCGGGAAGTTGACGTATCAACTACCCCCATCAGGGCCCACAAACCTTTTGGATTTTCATCTTTCGGGGTTAGGGTTTTGGATTTTACTTATGTTAAAAATTCCTTTGGAGCCTCATTGTAACTATCATTTTCTTACAAATGCAAGTAGCCGTCACATATCTTCTCAGAGATAAGCTTCCACCATTCTAGCGAGTCTTTCACTCTGTATTTTATAGTCTTTGTACATTTTCGCTCATTAATAGAAAATTGTGTATTACTATATCTCTGTGTTTATGGTTTCATCTATGATAAATTTCTGTTATATTATTGAATATCTGAGATATCTCTATACATTTCTTTATTACAAATCCACTCTCATTTCGTGCCGAAAATAATCCAGATAAGTGGTATCAGAGCAGGCTGCTCTTGATCGTTTTTTTCAGTGCATGTCCCCAATGAGGTCCGAGTATAGAAAGTTGGGTATCGATATTGTCTCTATTGAAGAAAAACACTCTCACATGCCCAAGAAACCCTCCATGGCGAAAAAAAAGAAAAATGACGGAGCAGATGATTCTATCAATCTATTTCTTGAGAAAGCTCTCAATCGACAGAGGGACGAAATGATGGAGAATTTTTCCCACATCCTTCAACGCCTGTCGATAGCAACAGATGCATATTCATCAATCAACCACTTTGGAAGCACCTCTCCTTTCAAGGTATAGGTTAATTTTCATATTCCCGTATTTGAAGTTCAGATATATGCGGATTCCCTAGACAAGTGGTTAAATCTGTTAGAAAGTTATTTCTATGTTCACTATTTTTCCAACAGGGAAAATATCACCTTCACACTCCTTAAATCTCCCTCCCATGTCAAACATTGGTGGGAGACTTACTTAGAGAAAAGTTCCACAAAAGAGTCTGGAATATATGGGGTCGATCCCACTTGGGATTGTTTTGTGGACGTGGTAAAGGAACAATATTACCCTGTTGGAAACTATGAGGACCAATATATGAGATGGACCACATTGCGGCAAGCGAGGGGCCAAGAAGTTATGGATTTCACCAATACCTTCCATACCTTGTGCACCAATTTGGGTATCAAATACTCCGAACAAAATTTGGTTCTAAAATACTGTGGGGATCTACACAGATACATCCAAACTAAAATGGATTTTCTGGACATCTCATCACTCGGTGCTACTTATCGATATGTTGTTAAAATCGAGCAGAAATTTAAGCACCAAAATGAACGAGAGTTCGGGTCTGCAAATCTACAACAACCAAAGTATGATAAAGATGAATCTAACAAACAACCTCCCGAAAACTAGTCCAAGCCACAGGAAAAGAAGGGTCATGGGAAGACAAAGGACACCGAAAAATGGTGCGATTTCCACAAAATCCTCTGGCACAACACCGATGAATGTCACTCAAAATAGTCATTGGTGGCTGAGATAAAAGGCAAGGAGATGAAACCTGATTCATAATTTGATTCTGAAAATAATGGTAAAAGACAAATCATCGACGCGGACCCCACTGCTATTGTCACGACTGTAAAAATTCAACAAGAAGAACCAACAGATCTTGAAGAGGGGGAGCACCTTTTTCATTCACAAATGTGGTGAAGGGGACCCCACTGCATTTAATTGTTGATATAGGAAGCCAACATAACCTCATCTCAACAGAGGTCATCAAACAGTTGGGTTTGTTGACAACACCACACCCGTAGCCATACAACATTGGGTGGCTTTGCCAGGGACAAGATCTTCATGTCAACCAACAGTGTCGATTGTCATACGACATCCAACCCTTCAAGGATGAGGTATTATGTGATGTTTTCCCACTGGATGCCTGTGATGTTCTCCTGGGCCAACCATATATGTGGAAGCGCCATGATGTTTATTAGTCTCGACCCCGCAATTTTATTATTTCTCTGGGGGGTCATCTCTACAGAATACCAGAGGTAGTTCCAACTATTTTTCCACCTAAATAGTGCCACAAGGTAGTATCTCATACTACAAAATTAAGCTTCTTCACAATCTGTTCAAAAGGTGAACAAAAGGATACTGCAACCACTACAGTCTCAGACCAAGCACCTTCTATCCAACAAAAGAATCTCGACAAGATTGCAACAAAGCACAAAAAATCCTTCTTCACATAGTCATCTCAAGTAGCCCAACTAGTTTAACAGATTCAACCCCGCCAACAACAGGTTTGTGACAACCTTCCATAAATAAAGCAACACGACGTCTCCAGCAAGGCAAGCAACTCACCAAGATTCAGATTCAAAAATCACTTTCCCCTTTCCCCCGGGAACTCAATGCCATGGATACCATTGCTTCCTAAGGGGGGAGGATTGATCCAAGTGGATATTGGTGGCCACCCACCTATTCCACTGGCTCAAAAAAATAGTTTTCCACCTTGGCAGTTTTTTGGGTTCAAAACTTTCGGGGTCGTTTTGAGGCCCTAAGGGAAGTTTTTTGGGGATTTGGGGTCTAGGGGACTATTAAAGGCACTAGCTTGGACCAGTATAGAATCATTCTTCTTGGTTAGAACTTTCCGATGGTGTATTGAGCGCCCCAAATGAAGATTGTATGCAAATGTTATGCCCCTGAGAAGTTGACATATCAACTACCCCCATCAGGGCCCACAAACCTTTTGGATTTTCATCTTCTGGGGTTAGGGTTTTGGATTTTACTTATGTTAAAAAGGCCTTTGGAGCCTCATTGTAATGATCATATTCTTATGGATGCAGGTAGCCCTCACATCTCTTCTCAGAGATAAGATGCCACCATTCTAGCAAGTCTTTCACTATGTATTTTACAGTCTTTGTACATTTTTCTCATTAATAGAAAATTGTGTATTACTGTATCTCTGTGTTTATGGTTGCATATCTGATACATTTATGTTATATTATTGAATATCTGAGATATATCTGTACATTTCTTTATTATATCTCCGCTCTCATTTCGTGTCGAAAATAATCCGGATCACAATTTCATAATTTTGGAAGAAATGCAAAGTAAATGTACCATAACCATTCAAAATGAAGAAGAATTGTAGAAATTTACTTACATTCACCAATAATAATCTATCAATAGGCCTAGTTGGAGACTTTCCACCAAGAAAAATGCCAAAATACACCAAAATTAGGCTCCTTCAAGAAGTGCGCACCAAATTTCATCCAATAAACCCTAAGCAGGGCACGAATTTTAGACCTCACTTAGTGTGAGTGAAAGATGATAAAAAAATACAAGGGAAAAAACCCTTATTTATATAGTGAAAATGACCTTTAATTTACAAAATTAGGTCAAAAAGGTTGACATGGCCAGTTTACATGTAATATCCAATTTTTTTACATAAAATGACAAATTAAACCCTAAATCAAGAAAAATAGGTGACGTCATGCCCTACTAGGGTGACATTGGGCCTCCTAGGTGAAACATTGGTCTCCAAGAGAAAAATGTTATGCCTCCCAAGGCCTTTGGATCAATCCACACGTTCCACTTGGCACACAACTACCTCCATAGTTTCCATCAAGTGCTAGGTGACGTCAAGGGTCACAGAGGTGATGTCATGGGCCTTCCAAGGCCAACATCATAGTGGGAGGGAAAGACCCCCATGGGTCTAAGCCTGCCAGGCTGTCTCTAGTGGAACACCATCCTCTCTCTCTGGTGCAAAGCCTTTGATACATTTATGCCCCTGGCTGGGGTCTCAACATCCATCTGGTGGAATTTAATCCCTAATGGAGGTCTAAACTAATCATCTCCCCATGTGTACATGTCCATCGAGTGTGGCCCTGAAACAACAACAAGTATGCCTTCCATTGGCTCATAAGTCACACGGATCATAGCAATTCCAATCATGTTTAATAATCAAGTTATCTGAACATGTGCATAAAACCCCCCTTTCCCAGACAAGTGCTCAAAGACGTTATGCTATTCTACAAGCCAGGTTTGGAGAGGGTTTCAGGAGGTCCTATTGGGATAATTCTCATTGGATGTGGGATTTTTCCAGGTGAATACCAATCCAGGTAATGTAAGTGGATGAGGTGGTATGGGGATTTTTGAGCAATGGGTGCAGTGGTGACATGGAAATGTATGTCTTGTGGGTGCCTCTGAAGAGGGTGAGGTACACCTTGTCATGGATGAAAATGTTTCCAAGCCCATTCAATTCCTTTTACCTTTTTATCTTATTGATTTTTCTTTCAAGAGACGAGTTAGGGGACACTGCCCTGGCATGGTGACCAATGGCGACAATGTTACCCACAAGCATTTCACGGAGATGAGAAGGTTGGCTCCTAATGAGACCCCCTTTCTCTTGGCTATGCTACCAAGAGCCACTACCCCGACATGGTGACCAAATCAATGGTAGTGTCATACTACTACAAGCCCATGGACCTAATAGGTTGGCTCGTGATGAGACCGCCTATCCTCAAACTAGGTCTTGATTTTATTATTTTATGGGTCCCTCCATTTCTTGTTGAGAAGCCTTTTATTTCTTTCTCGGGGATCCCTGGGCAAATCATCTTGAAGGTTTTGTTCTTTTGGATTTTATCTTTTTCCATCTACTTTTACCCTCTAGGCCTTTAACCCCTTCTTCCCATAAGGCAAGGTACAACCCTTTGCTAGCTTGGAAAACCCAATGCCTGAACCAATGTAGGGGATCGATGAGAGGGAAAATGATGAAAAGTGATAAGTATGGTGGGAATGGACAATGACCTTCCATGAACCCACCCAATGGAAATTCAAATCCTAAGGGAACCAACTTTCTAGGGAATCCTGTCATCCCCCCAGATGTGGACAAGTGGAAAGGCATAAAGTACAAGCACATGTCAAAAGAAAAAAGAATTAAATGCACATATTCAAATGTTTTGAGAATCAGAGTGACACATACCATGATACCCAGATTCATTACCTCATGGAGCAAGACCCATTGCTACTGAAGGACCAAGTTGATGGGATGGATATTGTTGTTTCTAACAAGGTGGAGGTATTGAAGAATAAATATGGGCTCTCCAGGGCCAGTCTCAAGTCAATATGGCTCTTGGTAATCCATGTCTAGGACCTATGGGCCTCAAGACATAATCTCCCTAGTTATCGCTAGGCTAGGGGATAATAGTCATCATATGTTCTCTATATATGGAACACTCATAATTGTAATAATACATCGATATAATATTATCTCATATATAAAAATCAACACGATATCAGAGTGGGACTGGGCTTGGCTCCCTCACTGGAGGTCCCAGGTAAATGAAAGGGAAATAGAAACCTAGCTTAGCTTAGGTCCTACTAGAGCTACGAAGGAACAACTTTAGCATATGTTCTAGGTGATGGACTCAGATGTGGATGGGTACATGATCAATATCTAGGAATTATTTGAGTTGAATAAGAAGGACATCATATATGTCATGAAAGAGCACAAAGACAAACTAAAAGTTGATAATGATTGGTTTAGTTCATGGAAATTCAACTTAATCTTGGTGGCCTTAAAATTGTTCATACCTTTTATTTAGGAGTTGATTGGTGGAAATTCAATCAAATCGTGGTGGCCCAATAAATGATCATTAATTCCTACAGTTTCAAATTATGTGGCTTATACGTTCAAAGTTCCATGTATTAAGAGGGATGTGCCGGATTGGGAAAATATCAATTAGTGCGTAAGATTTCTTTAATCGATGGGTTTGAGAATTTGAGGAGGAGTGTTGTTGCAGATGAGAGCCCATTTTGTGCCATAAAGGATATCCTATGTTGCGGGTCTTTCACAAGCAAACTTCTGATCAAGTTGTGTGTAGCAAAACTTACAACCAAAAAATCTGGGAACCTCAATGCTTTCCCAACAATGTTCTCTAACATTTCTTGATTTCCTTCCCCCTTGAATGGTGTCGTCCCATGGAGAAGCCTGTATTAAAATATCCCAAATGTCTACAAAATCGACAAAGCTCATTGCCTTTCCCTTCGATTATTTTGGAATCCAAGTACTCGTGAGTGCCCACCAATGGCATCGATCAAGTACTAGTTGGATCGACAATGATCTTTGGAAGAAGGGTTGAACGCAGTAAACGAGGACTCTTCGTGAATAATCGAGTCTGGGAAATGTTGGATTTACAAGAGTGGGACGGAAAACACACTTTAATGAAGTTATTTTGTTTATGTCCAAGATCAATAAACCTTATGTTTGTGAGGTCCATGTAAATGCCACATTTTAACAAAATGAATGGAATCTATGTTTCGGGGGAGACAAAATTTCAAAGTTCCAAGATTTAAGACAATGAATCATTTACTCTACATTTTTCCGATGTGGAAAGTAAACGTTCAATAGGACAATCTAGTTATTACATGTGGAGGCAACGTTTTCCTGTGAAAAATGAGTGCAAGGTTGAGCAGTGAAAATAAGCCACATGAGATTGTTGAGGGAACCATCAGATCATTGTGGTAGCATAACCGTAACTTATAATTCCTCTTGTTTTCTACATGGTTTAGAGGTGGTCTCTTACACTTCCTCAAATTGGGAAATTAGTGTGATCACTCTAGACTTCCTTTGAAGTGAGAATCTGTGAAAAACCCTCTTAGTCGAGATCACATGAATCTTGTGTCAATGTGTTGATGTTTGAGGCAATATCATGAGACATTCTTCCCATATGGTCCTGTATGGACTAGTAGGAGGGAATGTGGACTTCATCCTNAACAAAAATAAATAGCTAGAAATGGCAGATGAACAACAATATAACCAGAACAACACCACAATAATACCAAAATGATATTGAAATAACACCAGAAAGAGCACTTTGATTACTGAGAGCAATATTCACTTTCCTCTTCGAGGGGGCAACCTCCAGCAGAGCAGAGCTCTATTACAATAATATCCAAGACAAAATTTCTCATACCCTCGACTCCTATTTATACTAAATATGTCTATCAAAAGAACAATCTAGAGGAAGATCCTTCTAGAAGTGGAAGCTTCTATTAGGTCTTCTTACATTGGGCTTATTCTTCCTTATTGATAGGCCTTATTAATATTTACCTTTATTACATGGAAATATATTATTCTACCTATGTGAGGGGTTAGGTCCCTAACAACAACAAGTAGGTTAGTAAATTAGTCTACTCTAGGGTTAGGAAAAGTTAGTAGATAGCTTGAGGTAAAAGTTTTGAGAGTTGTTTTCATCAATCAATCAAGTGAAAGGCCTAGATCAGTGTATTTAGGGTTAATGGAGTCACTTTTAGAAATGAAAATCTTGAAGGAACAAATTATTATGTGAGAGATAGAGACAAGAAAGTCAAGGATTAAGGTGTTGGTAACCCAAGGCCTCAATCACTAAACCCTAGGAGGAAAATGGCCACCAGGAAGTAGGTAACCTTAGACCCTAGCGATTTTCCTCCTTCTTTATCTCAAGGATGAATTAAATGACGACTTGATGAAGCAATTTATGCTAGGGTGCTGCAATGGTAGGGCTCTATCACAATGCTTCAAGAGGTAGGGTTTCTAGCATAATCTAGTAGGTGAAAAAGTTGTTAAGGAAAGAACAATAAGATGTGCTTCGACCTCCTAGGGTTTTAAGCTATAAATTTGATCCAGGTGGATATCAGTGGCCACCCACCTATTCCGTTGGCTCGAAAAAACAATATTCCACCTTGGCAGTTTTTCAGCATTTTTTCGGGTTCCAAACTTCTGGGGCCGTTTTGAGGCCCTAAACAACGTTTTTTGGGGATTTGGGGTCCAAGGGAATACTAAAAAATTGTCTTGGAGAAGTATAAAATCGTTCTTCTCGGTTAGACCTTTCCAACGGTGTATCGAGCGCCCCAAACAGAGATTGTATGCAAAAGTTATGCCCTCGGGAAGTTGACGTATCAACTACCCCCATCAGGGCCCACAAACCTTTTGGATTTTCATCTTTCGGGGTTAGGGTTTTGGATTTTACTTATGTTAAAAATTCCTTTGGAGCCTCATTGTAACTATCATTTTCTTACAAATGCAAGTAGCCGTCACATATCTTCTCAGAGATAAGCTTCCACCATTCTAGCGAGTCTTTCACTCTGTATTTTATAGTCTTTGTACATTTTCGCTCATTAATAGAAAATTGTGTATTACTATATCTCTGTGTTTATGGTTTCATCTATGATAAATTTCTGTTATATTATTGAATATCTGAGATATCTCTATACATTTATTTATTTCAAATCCACTCTCATTTCGTGCCGAAAATAATCTGGATCAGTGGTATTAGAGCAGGCTGCTCTTGATCGTTTTTTTCAGTGCATGTCCCCAACGAGGTCCGAGTATAGAAAGTTGGGTATCGATATTGTCTCTATTGAATACAAACACTATCACATGCCCAAGAAACCCTCCATGGCGAAAGAAAAGAAAAATGACGGAGCATATGATTCTATCAATCTATTTCTTGAGCAAGCTCTCAAGCGACAGAGGGACGAAATGATGGAGAATTTTTCCCACATCCTTCAACGCCTGTCGATAGCAACAGACGCATATTCATCAATCAACCACTTTGGAAGCACCTCTCCTTTCAAGGTATAGGTTAATTTTCATATTCCCGTATTTGAAGTTCAGATATATGCGGATGCCCTAGACAAATGGTTAAATATGCTAGAAGGTTATTTCTATGTTCACTATTTTTCCGACAGGGAAAATATCACCTTCGCACTCCTTAAACCCCTCCCATGTCAAACATTGGTGGGAGACTTAGAGAAAAGTTCCAAAAAGAGTCTGGAATATATGGGGTTGATCCCACTTGGGATTGTTTTGTGGACGTGGTAAAGGAACAATATTATCCTGTTGGAAACTATGAGGACCAATATATGAGATGGACCACATTGCGGCAAGCGAGGGGCCAAGCAGTTATGGATTTCACCAATACCTTCCATACCTTGTGCACCAAGTTGGGTATCAAATACTCCGAACTAAATTTGGTTCTAAAATACTGTGGGGATCTACACAGATACATCCAAACTAAAATGGATTTTCTGGACATCTCATCACTCGGTGCTACTTATCGATATGTTGTTAAAATCGAGCATAAATTTAAGCACCAAAACGAACGAGAGTTCGGGTCTACAAATCTGCAACAACCAAAGTATGATAAAGACGAATCTAACAAACAGCCTCCCGAAAACCAGTCCAAGCCACAGGAAAGAAGGGTCATGGGAAGACAAAGGACACCGAAAAATGGTGCGATTTCCACAAAATCCCCTGGCACAACACCGATGAATGTCGCTCAAAATAGTCATTGGTGGCTGAGATAAAAGGCAAGGAGACGAACCCTGATTCATAATCTGATTCTGAAAATACTGGTAAAAGACAAATCATCGACGCAGACCCCACTGCTATTGTCACGACTGTAAAAATTCAACAAGAAGAACCAACAGATCTTGAAGAGGGGGAGCGCCTTTTTCATTCACAAATGTGGTGAAGGGGACCCCACTGCATTTAATTGTTGATATAGGAAGCCAACATAACCTCATCTCAACAGAGGTCATCAAACAGTTGGGCTTGTTGACAACACCACACCCATAGCCATACAACATTGGGTGGCTTTGCCAGGGACAAGATCTTCATGTCAACCAACAGTGTCGATTGTCATACGACATCCAACCCTTCAAGGATGAGGTATTATGTGATGTTTCCCCACTGGATGCCTGTGATGTTCTCCTGAGCCAACCATATATGTGGAAGCGCCATGATGTTTATTAGTCTCGACCCCGCAATGTCATTGTTTCTCTGGGGGGTCATCTCTACAGAATACCAGAGGTAGTTCCAACTATTTTTCCACCTAAATAGTGCCACAAGGTAGTATCTCATACTACAAAATTCAGCTTCTTCACAATTTGTTCAAAAGGTGAACAAAAGGATACTGCAACCACTACAGTCTCATACCAAGCACCTTCTATCCAACAAAAGAATCTCGACAAGATTGCAACAAAGCACAAAAATTCCTTCTTCACACAGTCATCTCAAGTAGCCCAACTAGTTTAATAGATTCAACCCCGCCAACAACAGGTTTGTGATAGCCTTCCACAAACAAAGCAGCACGACGTCTCCAGCAAGGCAAGCAACTCACCAAGATTCAGATTCAACAATCACTTTCCCCTTTCCCCCGGGAACTCAATGCCATGGATACCATTGCTTCTTAAGGGGGGAGGATTGATCCAAGTGGATATTGGTGGCCACCCACCTATTCCACTGGCTCAAAAAAACAGTTTTCCACCTTGGCAGTTTTTCGGGTTCCAAACTTTCGGGGTCGTTTTGAGGCCCTAAGGGAAGTTGTTTGGGGATTTGGGGTCTAGGGGACTATTAAAGGCACTGGCTTGGACCAATATAAAATCATTCTTCTCGGTTAGAACTTTCCAATGGTGTATCGAGCGCCCCAAATGAAGATTGTATGCAAATGTTACACCCTTGAGAAGTTGACATATCAACTACCCCCATCAGGGCCCGCAAACCTTTTGTATTTTCATCTTCTGGGGTTAGGGTTTTGGATTTTACTTATGTTAAAAAGGCCTTTGGAGCCTCATTGTAACGATCATATTCTTATGGATGCAAGTAGCCCTCACATCTCTTCTCAGAGATAAGCTTCCACCATTCTAGCGAGTCTTTCACTATGTATTTTACAGTCTTTGTACATTTTTCTCATTAATAGAAAATTGTGTATTACTGTATCTCTGTGTTTATGGTTTCATATCTGATACATTTATGTTATATTATTGAATATCTGAGATATCTCTGTACATTTATTTATTATATCTCCGCTCTCATTTCGTGTCAAAAATAATCTGGATCACAATTTCATAATTTTGGAAGAAATGCAAAGTAAATGTACCATAACCATTCAAAATGAAGAAGAATTGTAGAAATTTACTTACATTCACCAAGAATAATCTATCAATAGGCCTAGTTGGAGACTTTCCACCAAGAAAAATGCCAAAATACACCAAAATTAGCCTCCTTCAAGAAGTGCGCACCAAATTTCATCCAATAAACCCTAAGCAGGGCACGAATTTTAGACCTCACTTAGTGTGAGTGAAAGATGATAAAAAAATACAAGGGAAAAAACCCTTATTTATATAGTGAAAATGACCTTTAATTTACAAAATTAGGTCAAAAAGGTTGACATGGCCAGTTTACATGTAATATCCAATTTTTTACATAAAATGACAAATTAAACCCTAAATCAAGAAAAATAGGTGACATCATGCCCTACTAGGGTGACATTGGGCCTCCTAGGTGAAACATTGGTCTCCAGGAGAAAAATGTTAGGCCTCCCAAGGCCTTTGGATCAATCCACACGTGCCACTTGGCACACAACTACCTCCATAGTGTCCATCAAATGCTAGGTGACATCAAGGGTCACAGAGGTGATGTCATGGGCCTTCCAAGGCCAACATCATAGTGGGAGGGAAAGACCCCCCTAGGTCTAAGCCTTCCAGGATGACTCTAGTGGAACACCATCCTCTCTCTCTGGTGCAAAGCCTTTGATACATTTATGCCCCTGGCTGGGGTCTCAACATCCATCTGGTGGGATTTAATCCCTAATGGAGGTCTAAACTAATCATCTCCCCATGTGTACATGTCCATCGGGTGTGGCCCTGCAACAACAAAAAGTACGCCTTCCATTGGCTCATAAGTCACAAGGATCATAGCAATTCCAATCACGTCTAATAATCAAGTTATCTAAACATGTGCATAAAACCCCCCTTTCCCAGACAAGTGCTCAAAGACGTTATGCTATTCTACAAGCCAAGTTTGGAGAGGGTTTTAGGAGGTCCTATTGGGATAATTCTCATTGGATGTGGGATGTTTCCAGGTGAATACCAATCCAGGTAATGTAAGTGGATGAGGTCGTATGGGGATTTTTGAGCAATGGGTGCAGTGGTGACATGGAAATGTATGTCTTGTGGGTGCCTCTGAAGAGGGTGAGGTACACCTTGTCATGGATGAAAATGTTTCCAAACCCATTCAATTCCTTTTACCTTTTTATCTTATTGATTTTTCTTTCAAGAGATGAGTTAGGGGACACTGCCCTGGCATGGTGACCAATGGCGACAATGTTACCCACAAGCATTTCACGGAGATGAGAAGGTTGGCTCGTGATGAGACCCCCTTTCTCTTGGATATGCTACCAAGAGCCACTACCCCGACATGGTGACCAAATCAATGGTAGTTTCATACTTCTACAAGCCCATGGACCTAATAGGTTGGATCGTGATGAGACCGCTTATCCTCAAACTAGGTCTTGATTTTATTATTTTGTGGGTCCCTCCATTTCTTGCTGAGAAGCCTTTTATTTCTTTCTCGGGGATCCCTGGGAAAATCATCTTGAAGGTTTTGTTCTTTTGGATTTTATCTTTTTCCATCTACTTTTACCCTCTAGGACTTTAGCCCCTTCTTCCCACAAGGCAAGGTACAACCCTTTGCTAGCTTGGAAAACCCAATGCCTGAACCAATGTAGGGGATGGATGAGAGGGAAAATTATGAAAAGTGATAAGTATGGTGGGAATGGACAATGACCTTCCATGAACCCACCCAATGGAAATTCAAATCCTAAGGGAACCAACTTTCTAGGGAATCCTATCATCCCCCTAGATGTGGACAAGTGAAAAGGCATAAAGTACAAGCACACGTCAAAAGAAAAAAGAATTAAATGCACATATTCAAATGTTTTGAGAATCAGAGTGACACATACCATGATACCCAGACTCATTACCTCATGGAGCAAGACCCATTGCTACTAAAGGACCAGGTTGATGGGATGGATATTGTTGTTTCTGACAAGGTGGAGGTATTGAAGAAGAAATATGGGCTCTCTAGGGCCAGTCTCAAGTCAATATGGCTCTTGGTACTCCATGTCTAGGACCTGTGGGCCTCAAGACATAATCTCCTTAGTTATCGCTAGGCTAGGGGATAATAGTCACCATATGTTCTCTATATATGGAACACTCATAATTGTAATAATACATCGATATAATATTATCTCATATATAAAAATCAACATGGTATCAGAGTGGGACTGGGCTTGGCTCCCTCACCGGAGGTCCCAGGTAAATGAAAGGGAAATAGAAACCTAGCTTAGCTTAGGTCCTACTAGAGCTACGAAGGAACAACTTTAGCATATGTTCTAGGTGATGGACTCATATGTGGATGGGTACATGATCAATATCTAGGAATTATTTGAGTTGAATAAGAAGGACATCATATATGTCATGAAAGAGCACAAAGACAAACTAAAAGTCAATAATGATTGGTTTAGTTCATGGAAATTCAACTTAATCTTGGTGGCCTTAAAATCGTTCATACCTTTTATTTAGGAGTTGATTGGTGGAAATTCAATCAAATCGTGGTGGCCCAGTAAATGATCATTAATTCCTACAGTTTCAAATTATGTGGCTTATATGTTCAAAGTTCCATGTATTAAGAGGGATGTGCCGGATTGGGAAAATATCAATTAGTACGTAAGATTTCTTTAATCGATGGGTTTGAGAATTTGAGGAGTGTTGTTGTAGATGAGAGCCCATTTTGTGCCATAAAGGATATCCTATGTTGCGGGTATTTCACAAGCAAACTTCTGATCAAGTTGTGTGTAGCAAAACTTACAACCAAAAAATCTGGGAACCTCAATGCTTTCCCAACAATGTTCTCTAACATTTCTTGATTTCCTTCCCCCTTGAATGGTGTCGTCCCATGGAGAAGCCTGTATTAAAATATCCCAAATGTCTACAAAATCGACAAAGCTCATTGCCTTTCCCTTCGATTATTTTGGAATCCAAGTACTCGTGAGTGCCCACCAATGGCATCGATCAAGTACTAGTTGGATCGACAATGATCTTTGGAAGAAGGGTTGAACGCAGTAAACGAGGACTCTTCGTGAATAATCGAGTCTGGGAAATGTTGGATTTACAAGAGTGGGACGGAAAACACACTTTAATGAAGTTATTTTGTTTATGTCCAAGATCAATAAACCTTATGTTTGTGAGGTCCATGTAAATGCCACATTTTAACAAAATGAATGGAATCTATGTTTCGGGGGAGACAAAATTTCAAAGTTCCAAGATTTAAGACAATGAATCATTTACTCTACATTTTTCCGATGTGGAAAGTAAACGTTCAATAGGACAATCTAGTTATTACATGTGGAGGCAACGTTTTCCTGTGAAAAATGAGTGCAAGGTTGAGCAGTGAAAATAAGCCACATGAGATTGTTGAGGGAACCATCAGATCATTGTGGTAGCATAACCGTAACTTATAATTCCTCTTGTTTTCTACATGGTTTAGAGGTGGTCTCTTACACTTCCTCAAATTGGGAAATTAGTGTGATCACTCTAGACTTCCTTTGAAGTGAGAATCTGTGAAAAACCCTCTTAGTCGAGATCACATGAATCTTGTGTCAATGTGTTGATGTTTGAGGCAATATCATGAGACATTCTTCCCATATGGTCCTGTATGGACTAGTAGGAGGGAATGTGGACTTCATCCTGGCGTGCCTCAGATGGTTATATGAAGGAATCAAGACATTGGTTTCACGAGGAAACCTCGATATGTCTTGGGGGACATTGGTTCCATGAGGGAATCTCAATGTGTCCTAGAGATGTTTGAGGTAGGGATCAAGAGGGAGTACACCATTCCTTACAACCCTCAACAAAATGGGGTTGCAGAGAGGAAGAATAGATCTATTGTTGAGGTAGTCAAGGTGATGATTCATGATCGACATTTACCTATGTTTCTGTGGGAAGAGGCATCCATGATTGCAGTGTATGTTCAGAACATAAGTTCTCATAAGACTTTGAGGAACATGAATCTCGAGGAAGCCTTCACTGGATTGAATCCTAAGGTTGGACACTTCAAGATATTTGGGTGTCCAGTATACATTCATATACCCAAGGAGAAAAGGACCAAGCCATACCCTTTAGGAAGAAAGGGTACATTTGTGGGGTACAATGAGTCTTCGAAGGAATATTGGATCTACATCCTTGGTCAAAGACAGATTAAGGTGAGTAGGGAAGTTACCTTTGAGGATGAGGTATCCTTCAGGAGATATATAGGATCTCACATGGATATTGATAGTGAGAGATAGGAAGAGATGGTGCCTTCTCCCCCTCACCCTCTAGAAGTTCAAAGGGAGACAATTGAGCCTATTGATCCAATTAATCTCGTTGATCCTGTAGCTCTAGTTGATGTTCCCAGAGATATTTCAGTAGTTCAAAAGAGACTTGCATGGGCTCGTCAAACTCTACAAGAGGAAGAAGGACATGTGGATCATCATGGTACCTTCTGAGAGAGAAAGAAACCTCAGATATATTCATGCTATGCCACAAATATGAGCCACATCATTGATTCTGAGCCTTCCTATTATGAGGAGGTATCTAGTCAGCTAGTATGGAGAGATGTCATGATGAAGGAGTATCAACCCATCATGAATAATGATGTGTGGTATATTGTTCTAAGACCCGAGGGGAAGTCTGTAATGACTTACAAGTCGATATATAAGATAAAACACACAACTAACAGGAGAATCGAGAAGCAAAAATCGAGATTTGTTTCTATATGATTCTCTCATGTGGAGGGAATAGATTATGAGGAGACATTTTTTCATGTTGCTTGATACACTTCTATCCGAACGATTATTTCCCTTATATCATCCATGGGTTGGAGATTACAGTAGATGGATGTAAATACAACCTTTCTCAATGGATAGATTGAGGAAGAAGTATACATTGAGTAGCCAGATGGGTTCGTGGTACATGAGAAGGAGTCTCATGTGTGCAGGTTGAATAAGGCCCTGTATGGACTCAAGCAGGAACCTCGTGCTTGGTATGCGAGGATTGATGGACACCTAATGATTTTTGGATTCAACAAAAGTGTTGATGAACCCAACCTGTACTACAAGACTGTTAATGGCGAGTCCCTGATTTAGGTCCTCTACGTTGATGATTTATTCCTCACTGGTACAGAGAGCCTTATTGCTAAATGCAAGTATGATTTGGCCTTTGAGTTTGAGATGAAGGACCTTGGTATGATGCACTACTTCTTGGGACTAGAGGTGTGGCAAAGAACTGATGAGATCTTCCTGATTCAGGGGAGGTACACAGTTTTAAACCTTTCAAAGTAGTGCAATTCACACATAGATTCTTAACATAGAAAATATAACAATTGCAACCACACATACACATAGAGATATGCCCTGGAAACACAACCAGGAAAACCAACGACCTATTTTAGATTTGTACTTCTAATTCTATTCATAATATCTTCATTGTTTACAATACAATACAATATATATAGGATCCAGTGAGATCCAAAAAAACCCATGGATTAGAACTCAACCATAGTTCCTTAACCGGAATTACATTACCATGGACCACAAAACTGTGTTCCATAAAACCACCAAAGGTGAAAAACCATCCCCACCAAGGGTGAAAGATCACCCAAAAATTTGGCAAATAAACACCCAAAAAATTTTGGTTGGTCTTTCGACTTTGGCGGGGGTGGTTTTTCACCTTTGGTAGTTTTGTAGCACCCGATTTTGTGGTCCATGGTAATGTAATTTCGGTTAAGGAACTACGGTTGAGTTCTAATCCAGGGTTTTTTTGGATGCCGCAAGATCCTATATATAATGTATTGTAAAGAATGGAGAGATTATGAATAGAATTATAGGTGCGACTCTAAAACAAGTTGTTGGTTTTCCCCGTTGGGTTTCCAAGGTAAATGGCTATGTATATGTGTGATTGCAATTGTTTTCTTTTATGTGTTAGGAATTNTAGTCGAGATCACATGAATCTTGTGTCAATGTGTTGATGTTTGAGGCAATATCATGAGACATTCTTCCCATATGGTCCTGTATGGACTAGTAGGAGGGAATGTGGACTTCATCCTAGCATGCCTCAGATGGTTATATGAAGGAACCAAGACATTGGTTTCACGAGGAAACCTCGATATGTCTTGGGGGACATTGGTTCCATGAGGGAATCTCGATGTGTCCTAGAGATGTTTGAGGTAGGGATCAAGAGGGAGTACACCATTCCTTACAACCCTCAACAAAATGGGGATGCAGAGAGGAAGAATAGATATATTGTTGAGGTAGTCAAGGCGATGATTCATGATTGACATTTACCTATGTTTCTGTGGGAAGAGGCATCCATGATTGCAGTGTATGTTCAGAACATAAGTTCTCATAAGACTTTGAGGAACATGAATCTCGAGGAAGCCTTCACTGGAGTGAATCCTAAGGTTGGACACTTCAAGATATTTGGGTGTCTAGTATACATTCATATACCCAAGGAGAAAAGGACCAAGCCATACCCTTTAGGAAGAAAGGGTACATTTGTGGGGTACAATGAGTCTTCGAAGGCATACTGGATCTACATCCTTGGTCAAAGACAGATTAAGGTGAGTAGGGAAATTACCTTTGAGGATGAGGTATCCTTCAGGAGATATATAGGATCTCACATGGATATTGATAGTGAGAGATAGGAAGAGATGGTGCCTTCTCCCTCTCGCCCTCTAGAAGTTCAAAGGGAGACAATTGAGCCTATTGATCCAATTAATCTTGTTGATCCTGTAGCTCTAGTTGATGTTCCCAGAGATATTTCAGTAGTTCAAAAGAGACCTGCATGGGCTCGTCAAACTCTACAAGAGGAAGAAGGACATGTGGATCATCATGGTACCTTCCGAGAGAGAAAGAAACCTCAGATATATTCATGCTATGCCACAAATATGAGCCACATCATTGATTCTGAGCCTTCCTATTATGAGGAGGTATAAAGTCAGCTAGTATGGAGAGATGTCATGATGAAGGAGTATCAGCCCATCATGAATAATGATGTGTGGTATATTGTTCTAAGACCCGAGGGGAAGTCTGTAATGACTTACAAGTCAATATATAAGATAAAACACACAACTAACAGGAGCATCGAGAAGCAAAAATCGAGATTTGTTTCTATATGATTCTCTCATGTGGAGGGAATAGATTATGAGGAGACATTTTTTCATGTTGCTCGATACACTTCTATCCAAACAATTATTTCCCTTGTATCATCCATGGGTTGGATATTACAGTAGATGGATGTAAATACAACCTTTCTCAATGGATAGATTGAGGAAGAAGTATACATTGAGTAGCCAGATGGGTTCGTGGTACATGAGAAGGAGTCTCATGTGTGCAGGTTGAATAAGGCCCTGTATGGACTCAAGCAGGAACCTCGTGCTTGGTATGCGAGGATTGATGGACACCTAATGATTTTTGGATTCAACAAAAGTGTTGATGAACCCAACCTGTACTACAAGACTGTTAATGGCGAGTCCCTGATTTAGGTCCTCTACGTTGATGATTTATTCCTCACTGGTACAGAGAGCCTTATTGCTAAATGCAAGTATGATTTGGCCTTTGAGTTTGAGATGAAGGACCTTGGTATGATGCACTACTTCTTGGGACTAGAGGTGTGGCAAAGAACTGATGAGATCTTCCTGATTCAGGGGAGGTACACAGTTTTAAACCTTTCAAAGTAGTGCAATTCACACATAGATTCTTAACATAGAAAATATAACAATTGCAACCACACATACACATAGAGATATGCCCTGGAAACACAACCAGGAAAACCAACGACCTATTTTAGATTTGTACTTCTAATTCTATTCATAATATCTTCATTGTTTACAATACAATACAATATATATAGGATCCAGTGAGATCCAAAAAAACCCATGGATTAGAACTCAACCATAGTTCCTTAACCGGAATTACATTACCATGGACCACAAAACTGTGTTCCATAAAACCACCAAAGGTGAAAAACCATCCCCACCAAGGGTGAAAGATCACCCAAAAATTTGGCAAATAAACACCCAAAAAATTTTGGTTGGTCTTTCGACTTTGGCGGGGGTGGTTTTTCACCTTTGGTAGTTTTGTAGCACCCGATTTTGTGGTCCATGGTAATGTAATTTCGGTTAAGGAACTACGGTTGAGTTCTAATCCAGGGTTTTTTTGGATGCCGCAAGATCCTATATATAATGTATTGTAAAGAATGGAGAGATTATGAATAGAATTATAGGTGCGACTCTAAAACAAGTTGTTGGTTTTCCCCGTTGGGTTTCCAAGGTAAATGGCTATGTATATGTGTGATTGCAATTGTTTTCTTTTATGTGTTAGGAATTTGTGTGTCCATTTCATTATTGTGAAATGTTTAAAACTTACACTGATAGGTAAAGAAGGAAATCACATGATACATAAAACTAAACAAAGTAACCTGAGGAAGTAAAGAAGACACTAGCTATTTAGGAAAGATGTGGATAAATGATAATGATCAAATTGAGAGAATAGTAGTACAATTCATTGAAWGTRCACATCTAATGAAKTCAAAATTGGAAAAAATATATGTTAAGATAGTATGCAACTACCCTTGGAAGGATAGTAAACCTATTATTAGAATGAAAATATGGAAAAATAAGTATAGAGAGACAATGGTTTTAAGAAATGAAGGAAAGTGTTGAGCACTCAACACACCCTAAAAAGCCTTTGTCAATGTTTTGCATTTTGGGGTACCAATTGATATTTTGCATTGTCTGGTTCGATTTCCTTTCGAGAAATGTTTTGTCTTTTCTTATTCTCATGACTCTCATCACCTATTCAGGTTTGTTTGAACTTATAAAACCCCATGAATTAAAATTCCTTAACACTTGAATAAAGAATCAACAACCGAAACACTTCACCCGACACGATCAGATTCGGCACCAGACGGAATTCAAACAAGGAAAAGAACCACTCGGGAAACCTCATTCACCGAGCACCGATCTCCATCAACATAAAAAAAAAGGAATTTTTTGTTTTGTGTCAAGTCTTGCATAAGCATATCGTTGATAGTTGATTCCCCTTTGACATTGGTAAAAGACGAGGGGAGTAAATGTTAACAAAGAAAGAAAATATATTGTTGATAGCCGATGCCCGATAGGAATCAGGGAAAATTTAAAAGGATCGCAGCGAACATTCTAACTGCACTAAAGGATATTCCTGATTGACGATCCCCGATGTGTTTTCGGCATGAATACTTTTTTGAGGAAGCTAATCCGAAGAAATCACTTGATAGGTTTATCGTCGATATCCGATCCTGGATACTTTTTCAGCATCGACATAGGTTTATCATTTTGTTTTAGAATGAGTAAATTAATGAAATTCATGACTCCGATTAATGCACATGAATTAGGTCACCGGTCTTCAATGCCACATGTCTTTACCAGATTGGAGAACCGCACGGTCTAATTTTACCCCGAGTCATTCTTGGTTCCCTAAGTCTGAGTCACACCTCTGATTCAACATTTCCACAGTAGCATTGTACAATGAAATTGATCGGCGTCAGATATTTTTGCATAAGGACATCAACGAAAATGTTCATAACACATCCCCGATCCCCGATCCACCCATTGAGAGAGCGACACAATGGGACATTTTAGCATTGTATACGATTGGATTTTGAGCATTTAAGGAGATAATTAATACCAAATCCTGCATTAGTTGCTACCTCGTGCGCCAATCAAAACAATTGTTTAAAATCACTGATAGACTACATCACCCCCCGCGCCTCCACAGTCAACCCACGATGAATTTAAGTAATAGATATTCGGTGACAAATTTGTTAAAATTTCACTCATCACCTGAATTGAATGGCTAATGCGACACAGTAAGTTCTTCCCTATTTAAATTCTCTTGAGCTGTTGTAAATGAAATCATTCTGTGCATAAGATAATTTTGGAGCATCCAAAGGAGTAAGACGAGCGACTCAAAGGATATATCGATCCCGTGATTTTCAAAATAACCAGGTCTTAACAAGCTTCAGAGGTATGTATCTGAGTCTATAAATTGTTGTCTGTAATTCATATGTTTTGTCCAGTTTTTGTTTCACAAAATCTATGAAATTTTATTTTAGTTGCAGGAACAATGCCACCAAGAAATCCAACCTCCAGACGATTGCCGAGGGAACCGAAGCTAAAAGAACCATAGTTAGGCGAAGGCTCCTCTCTAGGGTCTACAAAACAATTGGAATTCACTCCAAGTTCGAAACTAGTCATTAAGACAACAACGAAGAAGTATTTCATCTAGCCTCCAACCTTTGGAGATACAGAAGCAAGCATAGGGTCCAAGATGGCACTCCCACATTGGGGAGAACTTTTTAACATGATAATCCAAGAGGAATACCCATAATATATCCCACACAGTGATCCATATGTAAGAGCGCTCGATGACGGTGTGTTCCTGAACATTCGATGGTTGTACCTACATATGGTGGCAAGAAGAACCCTTGTTTTTCCCTGTATTGAAGTCCTAAAGTGGATCATCAACCACACATACACACCGAAATGTTTAATCAATGATGGCAATGGTGGGTGTGTCGGAGTGTTTCTACCGAAAGAGGTTCATAAATACTACAAGCTTAGAGATCCCAAGGAGCGGCTAAACACAGACGTCATGGTGAACTTTTACGAAAGCCATGACTCCAGTCGGGTAATGGCCTCATGATGGATGGAGGACAATAATTTTGCCAACTAGAGCACTGGATGGTACGGGATGGCCAATTTGAGGGAGTCATACATCTATTTGATGGATCTCATATGTCGATTATATGGAGAGAAGGATTGCTCCATATTTTCATAGGCATGGATGCCCTTGGCTTACACAGTGGCTATCTCTGGGAGCAGTTTCAACTGGGGAGCAACAATTTCTAAACAATTGAGCATCTATATACAATAGGCTCAGACGCCAAAGGAAGGAGAGAAACCAACTGGCATGAATCTGATTTGGCATGAATCTGAGCTGGCACATTGCAGAGCTCTTAGTCCACGTCTATTTCAACATGATATGGGACAACATGTATAAGAAGTCTTACTCCCTCATCTGTGATGAATTCATCGTGCGAATTTATTTTATTATTTTTAAGAAGGAATGCTTGAGACTATCAATTGAGGCCAAGAAAATGATATCCAAGGTAGGCCAATGGTACTTGGATGAGCACGACACCTACATCAGGGTGTTCGGGGCCACCAGAGCACCACATATCCTACTAGCTCATGTCCCAAACTGACTCGTAGTAGGAGAAATGTGCTATCAAACAATCTTGCAAGGCTACAATGCCACCTTGGTCAAGGACAAGAAGCAGACATTCATACCCTATGGTTTCCATGTAGGTTTCTACTNATTACAGTAGATGGATGTAAATACAACCTTTCTCAATGGATAGATTGAGGAAGAAGTATACATTGAGTAGCCAGATGGGTTCGTGGTACATGAGAAGGAGTCTCATGTGTGCAGGTTGAATAAGGCCCTGTATGGACTCAAGCAGGAACCTCGTGCTTGGTATGCGAGGATTGATGGACACCTAATGATTTTTGGATTCAACAAAAGTGTTGATGAACCCAACCTGTACTACAAGACTGTTAATGGCGAGTCCCTGATTTAGGTCCTCTACGTTGATGATTTATTCCTCACTGGTACAGAGAGCCTTATTGCTAAATGCAAGTATGATTTGGCCTTTGAGTTTGAGATGAAGGACCTTGGTATGATGCACTACTTCTTGGGACTAGAGGTGTGGCAAAGAACTGATGAGATCTTCCTGATTCAGGGGAGGTACACAGTTTTAAACCTTTCAAAGTAGTGCAATTCACACATAGATTCTTAACATAGAAAATATAACAATTGCAACCACACATACACATAGAGATATGCCCTGGAAACACAACCAGGAAAACCAACGACCTATTTTAGATTTGTACTTCTAATTCTATTCATAATATCTTCATTGTTTACAATACAATACAATATATATAGGATCCAGTGAGATCCAAAAAAACCCATGGATTAGAACTCAACCATAGTTCCTTAACCGGAATTACATTACCATGGACCACAAAACTGTGTTCCATAAAACCACCAAAGGTGAAAAACCATCCCCACCAAGGGTGAAAGATCACCCAAAAATTTGGCAAATAAACACCCAAAAAATTTTGGTTGGTCTTTCGACTTTGGCGGGGGTGGTTTTTCACCTTTGGTAGTTTTGTAGCACCCGATTTTGTGGTCCATGGTAATGTAATTTCGGTTAAGGAACTACGGTTGAGTTCTAATCCAGGGTTTTTTTGGATGCCGCAAGATCCTATATATAATGTATTGTAAAGAATGGAGAGATTATGAATAGAATTATAGGTGCGACTCTAAAACAAGTTGTTGGTTTTCCCCGTTGGGTTTCCAAGGTAAATGGCTATGTATATGTGTGATTGCAATTGTTTTCTTTTATGTGTTAGGAATTCGTGTGTTCATTTCATTATTGTGAAATGTTTAAAACTTACACTGATAGGTAAAGAAGGAAATCACATAATACATAAAACTAAACAAAGTAACCTGAGGAAGTAAAGAAGACACTAGCTATTTAGGAAAGATGTGGATAAATGATAATGATCAAATTGAGAGAATAGTAGTACAATTCATTGAATGTGCACATCTAATGAATTCAAAATTGGAAAAAATATATGTTAAGATAGTATGCAACTACCCTTGGAAGGATAGTAAACCTATTATTAGAATGAAAATATGGAAAAATAAGTATAGAGAGACAATGGTTTTAAGAAATGAAGGAAAGTGTTGAGCACTCAACACACCCTAAAAAGCCTTTGTCAATGTTTTGCATTTTGGGGTACCAATTGATATTTTGCATTGTCTGGTTCGATTTCCTTTCGAGAAATGTTTTGTCTTTTCTTATTCTCATGACTCTCATCACCTATTCAGGTTTGTTTGAACTTATAAAACCCCATGAATTAAAATTCCTTAACACTTGAATAAAGAATCAACAACCGAAACACTTCACCCGACACGATCAGATTCGGCACCAGACGGAATTCAAACAAGGAAAAGAACCACTCGGGAAACCTCATTCACCGAGCACCGATCTCCATCAACATAAAAAAAAAGGAATTTTTTGTTTTGTGTCAAGTCTTGCATAAGCATATCGTTGATAGTTGATTCCCCTTTGACATTGGTAAAAGACGAGGGGAGTAAATGTTAACAAAGAAAGAAAATATATTGTTGATAGCCGATGCCCGATAGGAATCAGGGAAAATTTAAAAGGATCGCAGCGAACATTCTAACTGCACTAAAGGATATTCCTGATTGACGATCCCCGATGTGTTTTCGGCATGAATACTTTTTTGAGGAAGCTAATCCGAAGAAATCACTTGATAGGTTTATCGTCGATATCCGATCCTGGATACTTTTTCAGCATCGACATAGGTTTATCATTTTGTTTTAGAATGAGTAAATTAATGAAATTCATGACTCCGATTAATGCACATGAATTAGGTCACCGGTCTTCAATGCCACATGTCTTTACCAGATTGGAGAACCGCACGGTCTAATTTTACCCCGAGTCATTCTTGGTTCCCTAAGTCTGAGTCACACCTCTGATTCAACATTTCCACAGTAGCATTGTACAATGAAATTGATCGGCGTCAGATATTTTTGCATAAGGACATCAACGAAAATGTTCATAACACATCCCCGATCCCCGATCCACCCATTGAGAGAGCGACACAATGGGACATTTTAGCATTGTATACGATTGGATTTTGAGCATTTAAGGAGATAATTAATACCAAATCCTGCATTAGTTGCTACCTCGTGCGCCAATCAAAACAATTGTTTAAAATCACTGATAGACTACATCACCCCCCGCGCCTCCACAGTCAACCCACGATGAATTTAAGTAATAGATATTCGGTGACAAATTTGTTAAAATTTCACTCATCACCTGAATTGAATGGCTAATGCGACACAGTAAGTTCTTCCCTATTTAAATTCTCTTGAGCTGTTGTAAATGAAATCATTCTGTGCATAAGATAATTTTGGAGCATCCAAAGGAGTAAGACGAGCGACTCAAAGGATATATCGATCCCGTGATTTTCAAAATAACCAGGTCTTAACAAGCTTCAGAGGTATGTATCTGAGTCTATAAATTGTTGTCTGTAATTCATATGTTTTGTCCAGTTTTTGTTTCACAAAATCTATGAAATTTTATTTTAGTTGCAGGAACAATGCCACCAAGAAATCCAACCTCCAGACGATTGCCGAGGGAACCGAAGCTAAAAGAACCATAGTTAGGCGAAGGCTCCTCTCTAGGGTCTACAAAACAATTGGAATTCACTCCAAGTTCGAAACTAGTCATTAAGACAACAACGAAGAAGTATTTCATCTAGCCTCCAACCTTTGGAGATACAGAAGCAAGCATAGGGTCCAAGATGGCACTCCCACATTGGGGAGAACTTTTTAACATGATAATCCAAGAGGAATACCCATAATATATCCCACACAGTGATCCATATGTAAGAGCGCTCGATGACGGTGTGTTCCTGAACATTCGATGGTTGTACCTACATATGGTGGCAAGAAGAACCCTTGTTTTTCCCTGTATTGAAGTCCTAAAGTGGATCATCAACCACACATACACACCGAAATGTTTAATCAATGATGGCAATGGTGGGTGTGTCGGAGTGTTTCTACCGAAAGAGGTTCATAAATACTACAAGCTTAGAGATCCCAAGGAGCGGCTAAACACAGACGTCATGGTGAACTTTTACGAAAGCCATGACTCCAGTCGGGTAATGGCCTCATGATGGATGGAGGACAATAATTTTGCCAACTAGAGCACTGGATGGTACGGGATGGCCAATTTGAGGGAGTCATACATCTATTTGATGGATCTCATATGTCGATTATATGGAGAGAAGGATTGCTCCATATTTTCATAGGCATGGATGCCCTTGGCTTACACAGTGGCTATCTCTGGGAGCAGTTTCAACTGGGGAGCAACAATTTCTAAACAATTGAGCATCTATATACAATAGGCTCAGACGCCAAAGGAAGGAGAGAAACCAACTGGCATGAATCTGATTTGGCATGAATCTGAGCTGGCACATTGCAGAGCTCTTAGTCCACGTCTATTTCAACATGATATGGGACAACATGTATAAGAAGTCTTACTCCCTCATCTGTGATGAATTCATCGTGCGAATTTATTTTATTATTTTTAAGAAGGAATGCTTGAGACTATCAATTGAGGCCAAGAAAATGATATCCAAGGTAGGCCAATGGTACTTGGATGAGCACGACACCTACATCAGGGTGTTCGGGGCCACCAGAGCACCACATATCCTACTAGCTCATGTCCCAAACTGACTCGTAGTAGGAGAAATGTGCTATCAAACAATCTTGCAAGGCTACAATGCCACCTTGGTCAAGGACAAGAAGCAGACATTCATACCCTATGGTTTCCATGTAGGTTTCTACTTGGTATAGGATATCGCTCAAGAAAAACATGAAGGGATAAGCCAACTCGAGTTCAGATTTCAGATAGTTTGATTCCACAAGCACGATCCAAAGTGCCTGGTCTTGCAACATGCTTCACAAGTGTCATCCTACTGGACATACGACCACAACAAATTTGAAGTTGAAGTCTTCAAATAAATTCCCAGGACTGGGACGAGATGATAGAAAGGATGGTCGACCCCAAAAGGACCAGGTTCAGGGCCATGAGCCTGGATGAACAAGTGACAAAAATAGAGTAGTCGACTTAATTGGCCCTTAGATCCAGGGAATAAATCAGAGTGACAGAGGAAAAAAAGGTTCCCATGGTGGCTCCAGTGTAGGATAAGGGATTTCCTATGACCCAGGATACATGGGCGAGGGGGTTTCTCATGACAGAATAGGTGCAACAAGTAATTGATCAGCTACAGGATGAACCAGACCTTGTAGGAATGATGAGGACCCCTGATGACAACCCAGATGAAATCTGGGTAGGTCCAAGTGCCCTTGAGCTAATACAAATTGATGAAACCATCAGGTTAGATAAACTTGAAGTTGCAACACCACATGTCAGATCACAAGGGAATGTTTCAGCTCAGCCATAGATGGAAAGAACATCAGGTAGAGAAGGTGCACCAAACCCCCTCTATGACTTGATAACAATCTATGATGATGAGGAAAGTTTGAAGGTGTCCCTGGTGACTCCTGTGCAGATCACAGAGGAAAAGGAGCCCGAGAAGGCATCTTCTCCAGCCACAGATGCTCAAATTCAAGGCTTTACATAGAATGACCAGGAGTTCAAAAGTGTCTTAGAAACTATGACACTTGATGTACTAGAGACCCAAATGGACAGTCTAGTGGATGAGCCAAGGTTGGGCGAACAAAAGGAAGAAGTTTCACAGCGGGAAATCAACATCTCAACAGCCGGTTACCAAGTAAGTGTCGAGCGTATCCATGATGCTTCAATTTCAACCAATACTCAACCTCCCGACAAGAAACAACCAGAGATCAAACCTTAGGAACACATGGAAGACGTTGAAGAACCCATTCTTGAACAAATATACATCGTCGGAAGCCT
>JZKD02S1710750.1:18505-37506 GCA_000966675.3 Picea glauca
TCAAATTAGAGTACCAAAATATTAGTATCTACTAGAACTATGTTGGATTGGACTTGAAATTAATGGAGCATTAAATATTTTGGATCAAATTGAAGTGAAGTTAAGGGAATATTAACGTTTAATAAAAAAAAATTGTTCAAATTGAGTTTTATTTTTTCATAAAAATCCTTCAATCCACTATTTATTAAAATTAGATAAATTTTCCAAATCAAATCAAATTGAAGCCGAAACCGTTTATGTAATTATCATTCTTAAAATATTTAAAAAGTGTTCCACTACTCCCAATTTTATATTCTTCTCTTATTAAGATAAATAGAATTTTTTAATATAAATACCTTCAAATTCAAATACCAAAATATTTGTATTGGATCCAATAGAACCACCATGTTGGATTGTAGTTTAAATCAAAGGAGCATTAAATATTTTGGGTCAAATTGAATTAAAAGTAAGGGAATATTAACATTAAATATATATAAATATCTTCAAATTAGAGTATCAAAATATTAGTATCTGCTAGAACCATGTTGGATTGGATGGAAATTAAGGGAATATTAATGTTGGGTAAAAAAAAATTCAATTTGAATTTTAATTTTTTCCCAAAAGAAAAAACTCTTCAATCCACTACTAAAATTTATTGGTAATTATTAAAATTAAATACATTTTCAAAATCAAATCAAATTGAAGCAGTTTACGTAATTATCACTCTTAAAATATTTCATTTTCAAAATTCTCATAGAAAATGAAAGAGCGTGACAGGTTAAAATTCAAAAATGGTCCACAACTCCCCATTTTATATTCTTTCTTTATTAATATCAATAAAATAATTTAATGTCTCAATAATTATTAATAAAAAAGATTTTTAAGTTTCTTTTAAATTTTTAACATAAATATAAAATTCTAAAAAAATTTAAGTAATTTCATTACCTTTTATAAAATAAAATAAAATAAACCAAATATAATCTTAGTAAACATTAACCATCATCATGGTCAACATGTTAATTAAAATTACCAAGTAAATATAAATATGCACTATGAATAAGTTCATGTTAAAATTAATATATCATGCCTTTTATGTGGAAAAAAAGCGGATGAAAAATAAAATATTTTATTACATTCCAATACAAGATTGAAAAAACTATATATTTTATTATATTCCAAATATAATTATCTATATTTTTTCATAAATAAATAAAAAAATGGGTTTACATCATCTCATATCCCCTTATAATGAAGAAATTATTAACAAATGCCTCTCCCCTTATAATGAAGAAATTATTAACAAATGCATGTGAATGAATATAATGTAAAAAGGGTCCCTTTGTTATAAAAGTTGTTACTCTCACCCCGTGATCCTAACAATGATTGAGGCATCATGATGGACAATATGAGTCACTAACATCATTGTAGTGGGTGGACAAACTTTATGTGGGGACCTAATTTTTTGGACTCACTTTGATCTCAAAGATAGTAACATGTTTATTGCCACGTCATCATCTTTTATCCATAGACAACCCCCAAATAGATATCCTTGCAAGGTAGATGCATTTCTTAGGTTTAATTTAAATAAACAAATAGGAAAAACTAATGATGGAGGGTGTTGATAAAGTTTGAGAAAAATAATGGAAAGGGGAGTTTGGTAAAGTTTATTTAAATTTTATTTTTGTAATTTTATGATTTGATTGATTGGGTATGTTTCAAAGTTTTGTCGTCAAACTTTTTTTAAATTCCTCAAGGTACGATGAATGTGGTGAAACTATGAGTAAAAGGTAAATCAAAGTGAAATTATGATAAAACCAGATCTTCTCACGTTGAAATCCATCGCTTGAAACTAAAACGTGTTTATCGATTTTATTTTATTTTTAATAAAAAGGATGCATGGATTTGAAATATATATATATATATATATATATATTATTTAACATAGAGGAATAAAGTAATATATCAATGCCACGTATGACTCCGAATATAGATACGCAAAACCAACTTCATTGCTTCTTATTCTAGTATGCAAACATAACAACCTTCACCAGACGAGCGATACACTTTCCCATTGATAGTAGTGAGGTGCTTTACTCAATATGAATATGGAGAGATGTTGTGAGCACAAGGAAAGCTGTTGGGAGCTCGGAGCTCGGCTTTAATGGTGATATGACTGTAGTGGGGTTTTTATTGGAATAGGACCTCGGTATTTAGGGAGTAGTTACTGTTTAACTTCGAAATGGTGAACCCTATGTTCACTATAGTTATGGAGAGCCTACAATGGTCGTAGGATCCACATCTGTCGCTACCTCATACACTTTAGAATCCTCCACCTGGTCCATGTTGAGGGGGAATGGAGGTATGAGCTCGGAGCTCGACTTTAATGGCGATATGACTGTAGTGGGTTCTTATTGGAACCGGAGCTCGACATTTATGGAGTAGTTATTGCCTGAACTCGAAATGGTGAACCCTCTGTCCACTTTAGTTTTTGGAGAGCCTACAACGATCGTCGGATCCACTCTTGTCGCTACCTCATACACTCTAGAACCCTCCACTTGGTGCTCCACGAACTGACGTTTCTTTCTCCTTAATTTCTTCTCTTCCACACTCTACACTCCTACCTGCTTGGCGAACTTAACAACTTTCCTGCAAATTTGATAGTATTGGTGTATTCTTAAATTCCTACATAAGGTTTTATACCTTGAAACTTGCTCCTTCTTCTATCTACGCGAGGTGGCATCCTTTGGAGGGACCTTCTAGCACCTTCCAATAGAGGTTGAGGTCAACGCACTTATGAGTGCGGCTGATGAAGCCCTATGGAAGAGTGTCAGTCTCTTCACACCGTCAGATGCACACATTGTTACTACGTCTTCTCTCCTTACCACTACTTCGAAGGTGGTAGAACCCTTAGCTCCTCCGCTTTTTGTTTCTCCTTGTTAACCCGTCTCTGTAACTCATCCGTCGTCTCCTTCGTTACCTGTATTGGTCTCTTCCCTCGGCGTGCTAATAAATGACAATACAAAGGTCCGCAAGAGCGAGCACATTTTTTGCAGACATGATTACCCAAACCACCGGGAACCAAAAGACTGTGGAAGCCTAACAAGAGAAAACAACACCTGATCATGGGCTCAGATGTGGGCTTAGAGGAAAGTGTCTGACTCTGCCTCTGTGGACTTGTTGGTTGGTTTTCTTATCGCTCCCTTAGCATTGATTCCCTACCAGACTGACTTTTAGACAACTGGTTACCTATTTTAGGATATGTGTCGAAGCTTATTACCCTATCTTTTGGATGGTTCGGCTTCATCTTCAACACTCCGGAGGACTCACAACTCATACTTGATACCTTCTGGACCATAGGTAGCAGTATTATCATGCTTAAAAGGTGGCGGGTTTCTTTTAACCCTTCAACGGACTCCTTCTAGTTCTGACACATTTGGGTTCTTCTTCTTGGACTCCCCTTACAATACTGGACCAAGAAGGTGCTTGAGGCCATCGGTAATGAACTTGGGTGCTTCATTTTCCTAGACCCTAAACTCTTAAAGAGTTCAAACAAGAAATTGGCGAGGATTATGGTCGAGATGGATATTCACGCTGGGCTACCAGATGTCTTAGAAATTTTCTGGCGTGGATGCTCGGTGACACAGCGTTTGGACTACCTTGGTATTCCTTTCCGCTGCTCTTCATGTCACCAAGCAAGCCATCTTTGGCGCGACTATATAGGAGCCCCTGAAGAGGAGAAATTTGAAGGATCTTACCTTCGCAAGCTTCCTAGGGATGACTCTCTGGGGGTGGACTCCTATCCTCCGTAATTTGAAGACACTATGGACGTGGGGACCGAGGACCTGATGGATACCACTGAACTACAGTGGATTCCTCCTTCCACGCTCACTGGTAAGCTTAAACAGTTGTGTCCTACTCTTTATTTTACTCTCACTTCTTGGGAAAGACACCACTTAGATACTTCTGCTATTCCGGGATTGGGACCCCATCAAACCGTTATGCCCACTCCGAGTTTCTCACTTGCTTCATCACCCTCTGTGGTTGTTGAGCCTTTTAAGTCTTGTTCTCCTACTCCCCTATTGTTACAGATTATTGAAAATCCGTCTCTTCACCCACAACATGTCACTGGTGGGGACCTCACTGACTCTAATTCAAACTTGCCCTCTGAACTGGTTAACCTTCTTTCTTTCCCTCTTTCTATGATTAACACTAGTCCAGTTGGGACTTCATCACTATTTTCCTCCTTCCCGACACAGGGTGAAGAGAGTATTGGGATATCACACATAAATCCACCTACAGTGGAGTTGCTTCATCCGGTCTCTCTACCAAACCTATCTTGGAAAATCTCCCATTATCGACAGTCAAGATATACCTACTACTTCCCATTGTAACTTTTTTGTAGACTCTACTAAAAAGGATTTCTCTTGGTCTCGAGGATTAGGACTTGAAACCTCGCCTATAAAAACTCGCAGTGCTCGGAGGAAAGCCTGCTCTTCTATTACTCTTTCCACTGATTCTCCTGTTGAATTGACTGACCTCGAGGCGCTTAGAGGCATCAAATCCCTTTCCAGGTCACGTCCATGATACTCTTATCCCTAAACATTCGTGGGGTTGGAGGTGCCCTAAAAAAGGCCTCTCTCCGGCCACTGATTGATAAATTCCATCCAAGTATCATTTTTTCTATAAGAAACACTAGTGGACGAACAACGTTCCCGTGCCTTTATCAGCGGACTAAAGCCACACTGGTTTGTTAGTGCAGTAAACTTTGTGGCAAATCGGGTGGGTTGCTTATGGCTTGGGGCCTTGTCTTTTTTTATTCTTATGTTGTGGTGGCATTTTATTGACAGGCACATGTTGTGCCAACAAGCGATAGATCAACCTCCTCAACGTTTATGAGCCTTGTATTGATAAACTTGCTTCCTAGTCAAAGGTATCGACTTCAGGTCTTCTGGCGAAACCTAATCTCATTCTTGCGGGGGACTTCAACTTCACCTTATCGTCTTCTGAGATTTGGGGCACCATAGCCTCCACTGATGCAGCGACTTCACAGTTCAGTGATATTTTCCACCAACACAATTTGGTCGACTTATTACCGGCCGAGGTGGTTCCCACTTGGAGAAATGACAGGTCTGGTACAATGAGCATTTCAAAGCATCTGGACTGCTTCTTCTTATCAGATTCTCTCCTTCAATTC
Organism: Picea glauca; assembly: GCA_000966675.3. Classification (NCBI taxonomy): domain Eukaryota; kingdom Viridiplantae; phylum Streptophyta; class Pinopsida; order Pinales; family Pinaceae; genus Picea; species Picea glauca. The sequence continues at coordinate 23,679 of JZKD02S1710750.1, forward strand.
TCTGACAAATATAGAACTTGGGTCACATATCCTTACATCTCGGATCATGCCCCCATTATTCTAAAGTTGGATTCTTACTCACATCGCTCTTCTTATCCTCTTAATTTCAATCCTATTTGGTTGGGGAACCCTGATTTTGAGCACCTGGTCTCAGATGTTTGGTTTGATCAATACTATAAAAATTAGTCGGATGTACAGAGACATATTGTTGGTAAATTAAAAGATTTAAAATCAAAAGTGAACTATTGGGCCCATCTACAACTATCAAAGACTTTGGAGCAACTTTCGCAGCTTGAACACAACATACAAGTTTTGATCCTGGAAATCTCTGTGGGAAAGGGACATGATCTTATAAGTCTGAAACAATATATCAAACATCTTGAGACAGAACGAAACAATCTTCTACTGATTGAGAAAGCTCACCGGCGTCAAAAAAGCAGAGCCATCTGGATTAACTGTGGAGACAACAATACCAAATATTTTCACAAATTTGTGAGTCACGGGAGGAATCAAACACATATTTGGGAATTACAATTGGATGGAGTTGGTTCTATCACTGGACAGGACAACCTTCTAGATGCGGCTTTCAATTATTACAAAAGTGCCTATCGAGAACAAGGTCTTACAAACATTGTTGATCAAGCATCTATTACGAAACTCTTTCCAACGATCATCTGTGAACGTGAGGCATAACTTCTTTTTGCTCCTTATACAAAAGAAGAGATTTGGAAGGCGCTCAACACTTTTAAAAAGGATAAAAGTATCAGCCCGGATGGCTGGACAGTCGAATTCTATCTACACTTTTTCGATCTGATCAGTGATGACCTTTGGGAACTTGTTGAAAACTCTAGATTCAAAGGAACAGTTTATCGGGCTTTAAACTCCACTTTTCTGACTCTGATTCCAAAATCAAATAATCCCAACTCTTTCAATGAATTTAAGCCTATTTCTCTGTGTAACCTATGCTACAAGCTTATTACAAAACTTATGGCCGACAAGATCAAACCGTTCATGTCACGCCTTATCTCGGAGGAACAACTGGGCTTCATCAAAGGATGACAGATACTGGATGTTATTGGATTGGCACAAGAGGTGTTGCACAACATAAAACAAAAAAAAACTACAAGCTCTGATCTTAAAGCTAGACCTTAAAAAAGCTTTCAACTGTATCAACTGGGACTATCTTAGGTTGATATTGTTGCAATCTGGTTTTGGGCTTTCATTCACAAATTGGATCATGGGGTGCATGTCTAGTGCGACTATTGTCGTCTTGGTTAATGGAGAAGCCACACCTTCTTTCCAAATGAAAGAGGTTTGCGACAGTGATGTCCACTTTACCCTCTCTTATTTATATTGGCTATGGAAGGATTGAGTATTCTTCTTAAGTCGAGTTAGTGCGAGGGGATTATTACTGGTATTAAAGTATCAAGATTGGTTAAGGTTCTGCACTTATTCTTTTTGGATGATATTATCATAGCAAAAAAAGCAGACCCTAGAGAATGGAAGGAAATCAAATCAATTCTGAACCTCTTCTGTCGAGCTTCAGGACTACAGATTAATGAGTCAAAATCCACTTTTCACTACTCTGGATTACTGGCAGTTGACATTGAGATTTTTAAGATCATCTTTCCATTCGGCTACCATGAGATCTCGCTTGGTCTAAGATACCTGGGCTACTTCCTTAAGCCAGATTGTTATAAAGTGACTGATTAGAACTGGTTTCTTATAAAATTTGAAAAAAGAATTGCACATTGGTGCAATCACTGGCTCACTCTGGGCGGAAGATTCATACTTATCAGATCGGTGCTGGAAGGTCAGACAGTCTATTGGATGGCTCTTGATACCATTCCTTGATCTATCTTGAATAAGATCAGACAATTGATGTACTCTTTTCTTTGGACAGGCGGTCATTCTAAACAAACTCTTCATCTTTGTCATTGGGATATTATCGCAAAGCCAAAAGTGATAGGTGGTTGGGGACTCTGCAATCTTACACTTTTCAAACAAGCTTTGGTGAAAATAACTCTTTGGTGAGTGTTGACTCAGGATGGTATTTGGCATTGTATTATACATGGGAAATATATCACTCCTTTCTCCCTTGCAAGTTGGCTCAAACTTTCATATATTTTCCCCACTAGCGCCTCTTCGATCTGGAGATCTCTCTTAAAGAATCTTCCTTTTATTCACCATTGGCTCTATTGGAAACCCGGATCGGGACATTCTATACATATAGGTAGGGACGCTATACTGGGCCTTGGGTACACAACTTTTCTTTCATCTAGACTTCTGAATTATCTTCACAATATAAAAGTTTTATCTTTTCCAATCCGTAAACACCTCTAATTGCAAGATTTTATGCATAAAATGGAAATCTAGCTTTGACTTGGGTCTCATGGGTGAACTTGTACTGGAATGGCAGTCATAATTCTCGGCACTACTTGGAGCATGGATTCATCTTAATTTAGTGGAAGACACACTTCACTGGATTGGAGGTGACCGATATGGTCTTTTGACTGTAAAGAATGTTTACAATGCCATTTCCTCCACGATCTAGACCCAAAGTTGCACAAGATGGAGGTGAAACTTATGGCACTAGTCTCTTCCTTTAAAAATAAAATTTTCATATGATTAGCAGCAAATGACAAGATCTTGACCTGGGACATTCTACTTCGCCGGGGCTAGGAGGGACCCAATATGTGCACAGTTTGTCGAAACAATTCTAAATCTAACTCCCACATCTTTTTGGACTACACTTTCACCAAACTGGTTTGGCACAAGCTTACAAAAGTTCTAAATCTCCAAAAGATGTGGATGGGCACAAACTTACATGATTGCTTGGAGAATTGGGCATTGATGGATTTCACTCTTCCTCATTTCCCAGCATTAGTCTGTTGGTTTATTTGGCTTACTCGCAACAGGGCGATTTTTGAAAATACATATGTCTCCTTAAATATTGTTTGCTTCATAATATTGGGCGAGCTAAAAATTGCAAAGAAAAAGAGGATCCCTGCCCCTCGGTTTATTCAGCCTTTTCTACAGATGGAAGGAAATAATGCATGGTTTGATGGAGCATCTCAAAATACGGGTCTACAATGAGGGGCTGGCAGATTGATTATCCATAATGATGCCACTAAGATTACTTGGACCTTCAACTGTGGAGCTGGATCTAATACCAAGGCAGGACTTCTTGGTGTCTGGGCCACCCTTCTGTTGGCTACCCTTCATAATATATTGGATCTTCATGTGAGGGGGGACTCAAAGATCATCATCGAATGGTTAAACAAAAAGGGCCAGCTTCAAGTTATTACTCTAGAATGTTGGAAAGATAGGATCATTGATCTCATCCAGGCATTCACTCAGATCGGATTTTCTCATATATATAGAGAATCAAATGTTGAGGTAGATTATCTGTCAAAAAATGCACTATCAAAACTAATTGACACTTTGACGTATCAACATTGGACAGATGGACTTGGAAGTCCTCAATGTATCACTCTCTTTTAGTTTTGATTTTTGCATGTCCGTGTTACTATTTTGTTTCATCCTATTTTGAAGGTCTTTGACTGTTTATCACCTTGATAGATCGGATGTGATAGGAATAGATAGAAAAATCTATTACCATGATATATGGGTTCGGCTTCTTTTGTAAGGATCATTATATAGAACCAATTTTGTTATGAAGAAAACAATCTATATCTTTTATTGTAAGGGCATGATCTGTATCTTTTTGGTTTAAAAAAAAACATATATAATACAAGTGAAAATTTTCTTTTGGAAAAAGAGCGATACACTTTCCCTTTTAAAATCCACAATAATATATTTTAAAATCTGTCTTGAATAAATGAATGAATTAAGAAGATATTTAAACTGTATTTAGTAAATAACTGGAAATTCTATTCGAATAGAGACAATAATCATTTATGTAATTGAACATATATTGGTATTGGTATTTTAAATAAATATATTGGTAGTGAAATTTTTTGATACGAATTATGTTAATGTTTAGAAAAGTTTTTAATGAACGTTTCAATATTAAAGGATTCAATTAAAATTTGTATAAGGGAAAAAATAAGTTCGTGAATTAAATAAAAAAAACTGCAAAGAAAAAAGAAAAAGAAAATACAATTAAAATAACTAAATAAATAATAAAAAATCTAATCTTAAAAGTTATTAAATAATTTAAATATAGTTAAGGATATGAAATTAAAATAATAATAGATATTGTTTTTTTTATTTTTTAAGGATTTTGAACTTTATATATTTTGATAAAAGGGTTGTGCCTAGGTAAATAGTTATCGTATAAGTGGTAAAAAGGGCTCAAGGCTTATATGTGATTCTATGTAAGGTACCAGATATATTATATAAAGCAGAAATATAAATATTACGACAATTATTAGTGGAACAACAAAATAGAGAGAATAAGAACACCAATAATGATACCTTTATTGATAGAAAACCAAGTTCACTTGTCTCTTCGAGGGGGCAACCTCCAGTAGAGCATAGCTCTATTACAATAATTCTCAAGACAAGATTTTTTCATGCCTTCTACTCCTATTTATACTAATTATATATTCAAAAGAACATTCTAGAGGAAGATCTTTCTAGAAGTGAAAACTTCTATTAAGTCTTCTTACATTAGACTTGTTCACGTTATTGTCTAGGCCTTATTTACTAATGTCAACCTTTATTACATAGAAAACATATTATTCTACCTATGTGAGGGTTTAGGGAGGTTAGGTCCTTAACATTCCCTCCCCCTTGAAAAATAGCCTTGTCCTCGAGGCTTGAGGTGGGGAAATTGTTGCAGGATGGTGGTCAGCTCCCATGCAACATCTTCTAGTCGTGTATCCTTCCATTGAACTAAAACATCCTTGATGGTGCGCTAACAAGGACAATGCTCACAGTGGTCTAATATTGCTTGGGGTTGTAACCAAATGGATCCCTCTTCATCCAATTCAAGGAGATTGGTTTGAGTCTGACACTTAGTTCCAATCGCTTTCTTGAGGCATGAAATAAGAAAAACAAGATGGAACTTAGAGAGATTGGGTAGAGATAACTTGTAGGCCACAGATCCCACTCACTCGAGAATTGTATAAGGACCATAAAACTTGGGGGCGAGTTTCTGACAATGGTCAAATTTGAATGAAGTTTTCTTATATGGTTGCAAATGAAGAAACACCCGGTCCCCTTCAACAAATTGACATTTTGAACGACCCTGATTTGCTTGTTGCTTCATGTGATTATGAGCCATGAAAATATTTTCTTTAAGGGCATAGAGAATGGAAACTCTAACTGTAAGTGTGCAGTCAACGTCTTGAACCTTAGAGACACTGGGCAAGTAAGATAGAATCGACAATAGATTTTGACCATAAACATCTTCAAAAGGAGTCATGTGATTGACAACATGGTAAGATGTGTTGTACCACCATTCAACAAGTGGTAACCATTGAGCCCATTGAGTTTGTATGTCAGATGGAAAACATTACAAATAGGATTCCAAGAAATTGTTGACAACTTTAGTTTGTCCATCAATCTAGGGATGATATGACGTGCTAGGTTGAATCTAGGTTCCTTGGAGCTTAAACAATTCCTGTCAAAAATTGCTGGTGAAAGTGGGATCATGGTCGGAGACAATAGAGTGAGGCATGCCATGGAGCTTGAATATATTATTCATAAAAATTTGAGACACTATAGATGTTGTGAATGGGTGTTGGAGAGAACATAAATGAACATATTTGGAAAGGCAATCTACTAGAACCACGATGACAAACATATTGCCTGATTTGGGTAAGCCAACAATGAAGTCCATAGAAATATCCATTCATATAGTAGGTGAGATAGGGTGTGGTTGGAGTGTCCCTGGATTTTTTATTGTTTCACCCTTATTGTACTGACAAGTATCACATTCGGCCACAAAGGTGCAGGTGTTATGTTTCATGCCTTTGTAGAAAAAAGGGTGTTTGACCCATTCATAGGTTTTGTGAAAGCTTGAATGCCCAGTTGTGGGTGAAGCATGAAGTTCCTAGAATACAATAGATTTAAGGTGAGATTGTTTTCTTAAATACTGACTACCTTTATAATGAAGCTCCTCATTGTGCCAAGAGTATCTTGGAGAAGCCTAAGGATCTTATTGCAATTGTTGGATTAGATGAGCAAGTTTGGGATCTTGCAACCATTCATGGTGAACAACTTATAGCCAATCTACAACAATGAAAGAGAGGGAAAATAGAGACCCTTCATATTCACATTTGCTTGAAAGAGAATCAACAACCACATTTTATTTTCCCTTCTTGCAAATGATCTCATATTCATAACCAAACATCTTGGTTACCCATTTTTTTTGCTACTAGGAGGAAATTCTTTGTTCCAAAAAATACTTGAGGCTACGATTATTAGTTTTTATTTGGAAACATTGCCCCAATAGGTAAGGATGTCAGAGATCCACTGCATGCATAATAGACAACATTTCCTTTTCATATGTATATTGTCCCAAATGACACTCCGAAAGTTGTTTACTAGTGAAAGCCAAAGGTCTACCATCTTGCACGAGGATTGCCCCAATTCCTTTTCTCGAAGCATCACATTCTAGTATAAAAGTCTTGGTGAAGTTAGACAGTGCTAGAATAGGAGTCGTGTACATAGCCTCTTTCAAGGGTTGGAAGGATTTATTAGCTGCGATAGTCCAACTGAAAACATTCTTTTTAATGAGAGTTGTGAGAGGAGCTGCAATTTTACCATAATTCTGAACAAACTTGCAATAATAGCCCGTTAAACCCAGGAAACCACACAAGCTTTAAATATTTTTAGGGTGAGATAAATCCTTCATAGCTTCAATTTTCTTAAGATCAACACGTACACCATCTACACCAACAATATCATCAAGGTACTCAACTTTAGAGGCTCCAAAATAACATTTCAATTGTTTGAGAAAAAATTGGTGCTTAGATAGTAGATGGAGAATTTGATCCACATGGAAGAGATGGGATTTCCAAGTTTTACTATAGATGAGAATATCATCAAAGAAAACTAAGACAAAATGACGGAGGAAATGACGAAATATATGACTCATGAGACTTTGAAAAGCAGAAGGGACATTACACAGGCCAAAGGGCATGACCAAGAACTCATAGTGACCCTCATTAGTGCGAAAGACAGTTTTGGGAATATCTTTCTCTTTCATATGGATCTGTTGGCAGCCATAATGTAGATCAAGTTTGGTAAAGTATTGAGCCCCACTCAATTCATCCAAAAGGTCATCATTGATAGGAATGGGGAATTTTTCTTTGATTGTGATTTTGTTGAGGGCACAGAAATCAGGACACATGTGTCAGGTTCCCTCTTTCTTGAGTACCATGAATATAGGAGAAGAATAAGGGACAATACTAGGGCAGATGACACTTGCCTCTAGCAATTCCTTAACAATTTTCTCAATTTCAATTTTTTGGGCAAAGGGATGATGATAGGGGAGAATATTGGGAGAAAGGTTTCTAGGGACCAGGGGAATGGAATGATCATGGGCGTCATGGGAAGAGAGAATTCATTGGGGAGTGTGACAAACATATTCATGTTGGGATAACAAAGATTGGAGGTCAAGATGCATAGTAGGTGAGGGGGTCTCAACTGCTTGAATGGAATGGAGATGGGAAATAATTTTAGAATGACCTTTTTTTAGTAACTTTTCTATTTTGGGGGAACTAATGATCTCATGGGAGCCTACCGTGATTCCTTGGAACTTATACTACTGTCCCTCATGTTGGAATTGCATGGTTAAGTCCTTAAAATCCATGGTGATGGGGATGAATGTGCATAACCATTCAAAACCAAGAACAATGTCATAAACGCCCATCTCAATACAAAACATATGAGATTTCAGGTGATCGCGACCAATTTGTAGGTGGACATTTTCACAACACCCCCCACATTTCATGGAACCACCATTTGCGATAATGATTTGAAAATTGTTAATGGCGCATATATAAAATAGGGTCTCTTGAGAAATACGACGATGAATAAAATTATGGGTGTTGCCAATATCAACCAAGATAATGAATTTGTTATTATTTATGTAGCCAATTAGCTTAAGGGTTTGTGGAGCAAATAAACCAGTGAGGGCGTTCAACGAGATAAGTGATTCAACTTCTTGTGGATCATAAGGCGAGGTAGGATCATCTACTTGGGGAATCACTTCAATAGGGGAAACAACGATATCTTCATCAAAAACATCCTCAAATATAACCATAAAAATATTATGTTCCTTACACTAGTGCCCCAAAATATATTTTTCATCACAATTATAGAAAATATCCTTAAGTTGGAGTTCATCCATTTATGCCTAAGTTATTTTTTGGATCTTGAGAGGAGCGACAGGAGGGGCGATATTGATGGGTTTTGGGCAATGAATAAAGGAGGGTTTTTTGGTTTGGGAAGAGATGACCTGTTGTGATTTCTTGGATTGTTTAGTATCTTCCAACCTAGTCGAGGGGTGAGCCATTAGGACATGGGCTCATATTTCATCCTTCATTCCACTGATAAAAAATACTTGAAGAAGGCATTTGACATGCCCTCCATTCTGAAAGCCAAGTGCTTAAAGGCAACGATAAAGTATCCCATTGTGCCAGACTATTTCAACTTGGTCAAATGACCCAAATGGTGTGTGTCAGTGTCAAAGTGTTCATAAAGATCAACAAAAAACTATGTCCAAGCAACATACCCTTGGCATGAATTTTTACACCATTACCACCATTGTCAACATTCAGGATCTAGATAGAGAACACCGCAATGAAGTTTTTCCAACTCATCATTAATGTCATGCAAGGAGAAATAATGTTCCATTTGAGTGACTCAGCCCCTAGGATCCGAGCCATTAAATTTGTTCACCTCCACTCTAGGAAGACACGGTTCATGATGAAGGTGGTTGGAATGAAAATCCTGCGAATTGGAGGAATCAACGCCTTATGGGTTATAAGGTTGTTCAAATGAGGTAGGGCCTCTATGAGGATTCATTAATTTAGTGATCCTGGTAGCAAAGGATTCAAGCTGGTGGTCCATGTGTGCACTGATGCCTTCCATTTTGGCCTCCATGGAGGAATCAATGGTGGAATGAATGGAAGAATTGACGGTGGAAATATTGATATTAATTTTCTTCATTTCATTCTAGGTCTTGGAGATCTCAGATGATAGGGACTTGACGTGGTGTTCAAGTTCTTGGTTGCAGGTTTGGGCCATGGTGAAGGGAAGCAATAGGAATGGGGTCCATGGGTCCAAACAAAAATGGGTTATTGGTGAAGGGTACCACTAAAATCAGTGCAAAGAGAGGGATCAAATGGAATAGGTGGAAAATAAGGGTGTCGGGAAGGGTGGGTGGGTCCATGGGAAAAAATATTACAAGTGATAGGTACCACTGTGATTAGGGCAAAGAGAGAATTCCAATGGGATAGGTCCTGAATAAGGATGCTAGCGGGACCACTATATTCCTGCCAGAGTTATACTCTAGCCTAAAGAATATTGTAGTGACAGAATGCTCAAATTGTTAACAGGGAAAATTGTATAAGAAGTTTATAACTAGGATGCAAGAGGAAGATTTGCACAATTTTTTTTCCTTTCTATTCCATTCCCCAGGGTTAGGGTTTTCCCTTTGTTATAGTTCTCTGATATATGTATGGGGTCAAATAGTAGTACTCAACCCAATATCTCAGAGAACCAACTAAGGAGGCTCTATTGTACCCTTAGTCATATTACTCGATTACCTAGGTACTAGAGAGTATCTTCCCAAGCATTTTTCTCTGTGTCACTATAGAAGACAGATGATCAATCGGTTGATCTAGAGTTGGTTTCAGGAGATCCAGGGGAATCCCGATATACCCGACGATACATGGGAGTGATGGAGGTGTACAGATTTTGTCTGATGTGGTAATGCTCGAAGTATTACCAATAGGGGTTACAGAGGTTTCCAATAAGGTGAAACATTTGTTTTGAGTAACCCCTGAAACCAACTCTATTTTCTGCGTGTAGTCTTCCCTAGTCACAATTTTACCTGCTAAATGACAGATCTCTCTACTTTAAATATGTTAGAAATAATAGGTGTGCTCGTTTAACCATAGACAATATAGCAATATTTTCACCCAACCATAGGCCAAAGCCACCCCCGAGCACCTTAACCTTGAAAAAAAATAATTCTAGAAGCAAACTCTAGGCCTAATATCCAATCAATGTAGCTTACCTCTCTCTAGATATAACACATAAGGTAGAAATTCCAAACCATAACCAATAGAAATTCTAATCCTAAACCGAGAATATAGGTTGCAGTAGCTGTCGCTGCAGCTACTCTTTAGACTTGTGCACTTACTCAGTTTCTGTAGTGCGCACTCTTACATTTTTGCAGTTTCCATTTGTGTGCATCAAATGAGATCTGGCGTCCTGCATTTATACTGGTCCTCCTTATCTATCTAGGACGACTTCTCATTCTAGAGGCTAAAACTCAATATTAACTATTTCCTTTAGCCGACTTGTCTTCTAGGGTTATGTCCAATGCTTTAGGGTTTCTTCTTGCTTCCCGAAATATTCTATTCTTGTCAAGGTTACACGTGGAGGTTAATACCTCCTGTAGCTACCATAATATCAACACTTCCTCCTAGATAGGGAGGTATTGAAGGCAATGGTCTTGAGCACAAACATACCATTCAACCAGTATCATCATAATAGCCATACAGGCTATCTCATGGTTAGATAACAAGCACCATCATCACTATCAGTATCATTTGATAACATCAAATGCATCATCTTTCAAATCCATACTCCATCTAAGTAATCAAGCATGATGATGAATAATTCACTCGCTCCACATAGTTATACAAGAACTATTCTTTTAATTTGAACATATGTCCTAGAATAATAACTATTCCAACAGATGTTGGAAGCCACGCCATGGGCTACAAGGACTATTCTTCTAATCCAGACATACTTCCTAGAAGAATAAATGTCCTACATAATGTCTGTCCACTAGCACACTGACTATCCATCTAGCTGATAATAATTTTCAACACTATTGATAGTCTGCACGACAATCAAAACAATGTCATTCAATAGAACACAACTGTGTTTATCCATAGTAGTACACAACTACTATCCGGTGGTACACAACCACACCAAGTAGCACACACCTACTTAATTGGTGACATATAGTCACAACCAATGAAACACATCCACCACAATAGCATACATCTACTGTCCAGAGACACATAGTCTCCATAGAAATCATATCATCTGATATCAACCTCCATAGAAACAATATCATGATATAAACTAATTCATCTGGGCCATTTTTCCACTCACATCTGTGAGATCTGGAAGAGCATCTACCCTCATAATTTAAAACATCAACCATGGGTTGTCTGGACTATTCTTCTCAATCATAGAAGAATAATTGTCCCTGATTTCTGAGCCTGGACCATTGACCTAACTGGGCCATTCCTCCGGCACTAATCATAGTGCAACCTGGAGAGAATGAGTTTTCCCTAGGGAATGCATGTCCCTGATTGTTGAACCTGGACCATTCCTCCAGAACTAATCAAAGTGAAACCTGGATAGAATGAGTCTTTCCTAGGAAATGACTATCCAAACCATTTCCTAATGGAAATCACTGTCCTGCACCAACCTCCAAAACAAACCATTCTTCGAAACTGCTCACAACTGTGAACTTCAAAAGAATGATTGCCTAGCGAGGTAGACCATTCTACTTGACCACTACTTAGAGTGACTACCAAGAAGAATGACTGCCCTAGACCATTCCCCCACACTGGCCACAAGGGGAATCATTGTGAATGGTACATAAACAATCTATCAAACCATTTTCATTATGAAAATGACTATCCAATTTGGACCATTTTCCAAACTGCAAAATGTCTTTTCATCAGAAATATCAAACCACTTTCCGAACTGGAAAGGAACTGCTCATCCTAAACCATTTTTTGAACTGAAAAATGATTGTCCATAAATCAATAACACATCAGTGCTCCCTCCCAAACTGGGATTAATCTCTTCCTTTTTCAATAAGGAAGTCGTCTCCACGAGCCCCATCTTGTTGCTTAAGTATGAAAAATTTTCATCTTGGACAGAGGCTTTATCAAAATATTTGCTATATGCTCATCGGTGGAGATATACTGGAGAACCACTTCTCTCTTCTGGATCTTATCATAGATAATATAATTCTTGATCTCAATTTACTTCGGTCTGTCATGGAACACTGGTTTCTATGAAGGCTTTCGCATATCTCTAATCATTACAATATATCATGGTTGAAATCAATACTTCTGTTTCTTTCTAGCTCATGACATCGTGGCAAAGCTCAAACTAAAACATATCCATGTAGCACTTCTTCTATCATCATGAGAGTTTGTCATGGATTAGCAATCCATCATCCCAGAATTTGGAGTATTCATTCTGATACACTATCTCTGTCATAGAAATTTTTCACCACGCTTTTGTTGTGCATGAGAGGCTTTGCACCAAGTTGTTTGAATCCATACAAGGTCTTCTTCCATCTACATACAAGGGTCTCTTTCTGGTATACCTCAAAACCTTGAGGTTGCTCTACATACATTTATTCTTCAATTACTCTGTTGAGAAGAACATTGTTTACATTCATCTGATGTAAACTCCAACCCATGAATATTGTAGAAGATATAATGGCTCATGTAGAGGTATGTCTGGTTACTGGAACAATCTATCATCATAGTCTTCTCCTTATGGGAGAACCTCTAGTTCTAAATATCACAATTCTTCCATTCATAAGTCTTTCATACATTTTTCTTCATCACAACTTCCATTTCTTCTGCTTGATTGCTTCTAGTGGGTTCAAACCAAGTTGGTAGTCTTATGATTCTTGGTATAAAAACTGGTTGTTATTGGATTTTCTTTCTTTCTTGGAATCTTCATGTTCTTCCTCATGTCTCTCTTTATATCTTGGGTCCATGGGTTCTTCTATATTCCCTAAAGATTCCAACTTCTTCCTTTCATCATAGAATCATGGATGTATATGGACAACCAAGGATACTTTAAGGCTTCTTTTCTAAGAAGACTTATTCTAGAGTCAAATTGAACACGTACTGTTTATTATGGATGCTATTTTCAATTGGAACATGGATAGATACTTCATAATCCTCAATGGATCATATCATTTAGGATTATCTCCCTCCTAATCCTTTCTTCATGCATGAATGCATGCTCTTATTTTGGAATTATATAATCAACTCCCTCCATCTAAGAGAGTCCATGCTTCCGTTTGCATCCTTATTTCCTTCTGCAAAGTGTCACAAGTCTTTTTTCTAATTTCCTCTTGATTGATGACTTCTTTTTGTTTTTACTTCTTCTGGGTTTCTTCAAGTTTGATTCTTAATTCAACTTATCTTGCATTTGTTACTTATGTAATAGCTTCCACAGGAATTGTTACCAAGGATTATCAATGTACTTCATCTTTTCATGCATATTTCTTGACTTGTAGTCATCATGATAGCAATTCTTATCTTTTTATTCTTCCATAGGTATTGTTTCACTTGAACATCTTATCTTCTAAGAAATAGATATGCAAAATATGTACATAAACTATGTAAACATGGTATGCACAAGAAATATGAAGAATATTGTTACCTTGAATTGGAAGAAGAAGTCTGTTTTATCCTGCTTGACTTTCTTTGAGGGTTTCGTTTCTTCGACAATTGTTGCTTCATTTGTTTCCTTCCTTTTCTTTAACTCAGGACAGTGGTTCCTGTAGTGACCATATTTTTGACAGTTGAAGCATTGTATTTTTGACATATCCTTTTCTTGATTTGGT
>JZKD02S1710750.1:40097-59220 GCA_000966675.3 Picea glauca
GAGATTCTCACAAAGTATGATGTTATGCTTTCATCATCATTCATTTTCATGTCACTAAGCTCATTCTCCAGACTCATTATTTGTCCAATATTTTAGACTGATAAGAGATTAGTTAGGGCATCACACATCTTCTTAGATGAGTCAAGATGAGAGATGTAGGGTATCAAGTGGTCTTTTACAGAGTCCATTTTGATACACATGGAATTGATTTCATTGTCCTTGAACTTATCCATAATTGCAATGTTCTGAGGTTCCTTCTCTTTTCCTTCTTCAAACTGTGGTTCCATGATCTTTCCTTTCACGATATCCAACACTTTATTCTAGCCAAGGATGAGATCAATCCTTGTCTTCCATACTCTGAAGTTAGAAGCCCCTTCTAACTTATTTTTTGACTTCATAGAGTAATTCATGACTGCTTTGACTTTGACTTGGTTAACCTTTGACTTTGACCAAAAACTCAAACTTGATGTCTTAACTTGTTGAGAGTACCAGGAGGTGCGTTGGGTTAGGGTGCACTAGGATATCCATAAATTAGGTCAACATCTTCACTTAAGGTGCCTCAACAAGAGGGTTAGGGTTTCATTGCTACAACAAAAACTGACTGCAACTGCAACTGCAACTGTAACTGAGAAAATCCTCCCGATCTATCTTCCAGTGGTTAGAATGTCTGAAGATAGTGTGGGCCCATAACCTGTTAGAAATAATAGGTGTTCTCATTTAACCATAGACAATATATAAATATTGTCACCCAACCATAGGCCGAAGCCACCCCCGAGCACCTTAACCTTGACAAAGAATAATTTCGGAAGAAAACCCTAGGCCTAATAGGCAATCAATGTAGCGTACCTCTCTCCAGAGCTAGCACATAAGGCAGAAAGTCCAAACCATAACCAATATAAAGTCCAAGCCTAAATCGAGAATACAGGTTACAGTAGCTGCAGATGAAACTACTCTCCAGACTTGCGCACTTACTCAATTTCTGCAGTGTGCACTCTTACATTTTTGCAGTGTGCACTCTTACATTTTTGCAGTTTCGAGCTGTGTGTATCAAATGAGATCTGGTGTCCTATATTTATACTAGTCCTCCTTAGTTTTCTGGGCCGTCTTCTCATTCTAGAGGCTAAAAACTCAATATTAACTATTTCCTTTAGCCGACTTCTCTTCTAGGGATATGTCCAATGCTTTAGGGTTTCTTTTTGCTTCCCATAATATTCTATTCTTGTCAGGGTTACATGTGGAGGTTAATACCTCCCACAACTACCATAATATCAACAAAATATGCCAACAATACACGTCTCTACCTTGAAAAAACAATTCCCATGATTTCTACAGAGGAGAGTGCTTTGAATATCTATGCTTTAAAGATGCTAGAAGTACACATCTCTACCTTGAAAAAAAAAAATTCCCACAATTTCTATAGAGGAAAGTACTCTGATACCACTTGTAAGGTACCGAATATATTATATAAAGCAGAAACAAAAATATTATGACAATTACCAGCGGAACAACAATATAGAGAGAATAAGACCACCAATAATGATACCTTTATTGATAGAAAGACAAGTTCATTTTCCTCTTCGAGGGGGAAACCTCCAACAAAGTAGAGCTTTGTTATAATAATTCTCAAGACATGACTTTATCATGCCTTCTACTCCTATTCATACTAATTCTATCTTCTAAAGAACATTCTAGAGGAAGATCTCTCTAGAAGCAGAATCTTTTATTAAGTCTTCTTACATTAGACTTGTTCACATTATTGTCTAGGCCTTATTTACTAATGTCGACCTTTATTACATAGAAAACATATTATTCTACCTACATGAGTGGTTAGGGGGGTTAGGTCCCTAACATTCTAAGACAACAAGAACAAAATATGGGTATCTGTCCATATTGAGTTTCCATTCAAACAAGCTAATGACCTTTTCTACAAGCTATTCTAAAAGAAAAAGAGTCTTAAAATACATTCATTGATGAGAGGAGGTAGAATACCAAATTCATGAAACTCGAGCTTGCTGGAGTATCCCATATTCAATATCCATTGGGGTTATTTCGAGGTCCTATAAACCATTGAATGTGTTACCTTCATGAGGGAGAGTAGTAGCACCTTGATTGATTGAGGAAGAGGCTGATAATTGAGGGAGAAAAATATATTTGATTTGTTGACTGTCAAATTCTATTCCATCAATATTCCCTATATGAAATTCTAATAGATTCCTCATGAAATCCATTGCTTGTTCCATTCCCCCCAGCTTAGTGAAAATTAACTGGAACACGAAGTTGCTGGCCTTAATTTTTTTTTTATGGAACCTGAGGATTCTTTTGAGATCATTCCAGTGATGGTAATTTTCTATACTCCAAATTTGACAACTAGATATTTCCAACCACCCAATTATTTGTAAGGGATCACCAATAATAGCTTTATAAAAGACAATTAAAAGGAAAATATTGACAGGACTAAGAGGAATCATACAAAACAAGAAGTGGACATTACCAAAACCGGAAGACGAATGCCTAAGACCCAGGATATACATGGAACTAAACCCCAACAATGCCAACATTGAGTGGGCACAACCACCACCACCATGGAGTTGCAACTAGTTCCGTAACGTCTCCGACCGTCAACCCCATGATTGGGAAAACGCTACTGTACGAAAAACAACATTCTCACACTTATATATATAACATGAATTAAGTCATATTACACACATTTAACTAAACTAAACAGAGTAATCAAAGAATTATGACTAACATGCAGGTTTAATGGGATTAACAGTAATTCATGATTACAACGGAATACATGTAAATATTGCAAGAATCACAGACATGCATATACTTATAAATTAAGTACAAAATTAACACTTATCTTTTATTACTGGCGTAATTCCACCAACCACGTGCAGGCCTTCCACGAACCTCCTAGCCTTAGACCACGCTGCTCATCACGCTCAGTAGTGGGTCACCCCCGAGCTGGGACCAAGCTCCACCCAAGGTAAGGGAATCCTAAACTAGGTTGAGGTTACAAGGAAAACTGCACAAAATAACCGAAAAGATTCTTCCCAGGATGCCTTCTTATGCCCACTACTCATGGAATCTCATTCCCCACATGTTTGTTTGACTCGAGAGTATACACCTTCACAAGCACAGTCCATCAGTGCTTCACCTCCCTCTCTGGGCCTCGACAATAGGCTGGATCAAGAAGTCTCAGAGCTCTATAGTTGGTGCTGGACTCTCTCTAGGAGAAAACCACTTCCCAACAAACCCTTCACCTGGGAAAGAGCTGCTCACAGGCCTGGAAACCTGCCTCTTCAACCATGGGTCTAACCACTCGACTCTTCCACCAACTTCCACTTCAATTCCTACAAGGTGAGGATAACAACAACAACAATAGAAATTTGGTAACTCACGGGTGACATCAACAATAGGAATTTGGGTATGGACATCCAAAAATGGCAACAAACCACACTAAGACACAACATGGTTCAGGCCATATTCAGGATGTTTCGTCTTCACAATAAAACAACACGGGTTGGTTTCACGGTTTTTTGTTTTCAGAGATGTGTGAGGTTATGCAAAGGTCGATCCCAGAGCTCAACATAATTCACAGAGAATGGAAAATGGATAGCGAACAATCTTCCCATGAGGGTTTCCTTCACTGTGCGTGGGTATGCAGAGGCAGACACATAAGCAAAATGGTTTAGATGCCACCAGATCCCCGCGAACTTAGGCGGAGGACGACAAAATGAGGAGCGAACCCCCCCCATGGCTAACTTCTACATCTTTTAACTGCATGTGCCTGGGCTGACACATGTCGCCCATGAAGCTACATGCACTCCATCAGCATGCGTTCCTCTCCAGGAACTTAGGACAAAACATATATTTCACATGGATTTTGGAATAATATTAAAATATTATTCCCAAGGACTTAAGCCCCTAGGCTCAACACTTAGCCTTTCTTTCCACCTTTCAGCCCCCATTCCCTTACCCACTTTGTGGAAGCTTAGTCCCCCATCACTCATTCATCGTGGTTGGTCTGCACACAACGATGTTCATATTTTTATTA
The DNA here is from genome assembly GCA_000966675.3 of Picea glauca. Lineage (NCBI taxonomy): Eukaryota > Viridiplantae > Streptophyta > Pinopsida > Pinales > Pinaceae > Picea > Picea glauca. Next base: position 44,158 of record JZKD02S1710750.1, read on the forward strand.
ACGTTATGCATAATTACATATACAAAAACAGGCTCCTGGCCTTAACACTTAGGCTCTCCGGCCTAATAAACTCATAAGCCTTACCAGCTTATCAATACTTGGCTCACCAGCCTACAAAACATGATTACAACAGGGCTCGTCCTTGGGGATATTACAATCCCCTCCCCTTATTTTTGCACTGTCCTCAGTGCAACTTTCACACAACATCAACAAGATTTCCAAAATCTTCAAAAAGATGCGGGTATTCTGCCCACATAGCATCCTCATGCTCCCATGTCACCTCCTTAGGACCGTACCAGGTCCATTGGACCTTTACAATCCCTATAGCTCGATTCCAGAGTTGTTTTCTTTTCCTGTCCAATATGCGCACAGGATGCACTTGCAGGATACCTTCTTGCTCCACCTGAATCACAATCCAATCGATAACATGATTATCATCAGGTATATATTTATTAAGCAATGAAACTTGAAACACATTATGTATAGTCATGGATGCAGGTAATGCAAGCATATATGCAACTGGCCCAATCCTCTCTAGGATTTCAAATGGCCCACAAAATCTAGCTGCCAACTTGACACAGTTTCCCAGCTTCAGGGAACTTCTATTAACTTTTACTTTCAGGAAAACATGATCACCCACTTTGAATTCTCTATGGGTTTTGTTTTTGTCAGCATAATTTTTTTGCCTGTCTTGGGTAGCTTTTAAATTCTTCTTAATCTTAAGAATTTGCTTTTCCATTTCCTTGAGCAACTCTGGCCCAATTACTGCCCTGTCAGCTGGATTATCCTAGCTTACTGGAGTATTTCACTTTCTGCCATAAAGTGCTTCAAATGGGCTCATCTTCAATGATGCTTGATACCCATTATTGTAAGAAAATTCTACCAAGTGTAGGTAGTCTTCCCATTTTGATGGTTTGTCCATCACATACATTCTCAGTATGTCTTCTATCACTCTGTTCACCCTCTCTATCTGTCCATCAGACTCAGGATGATAAGCTGTACTAAAGTTCAGTTTCGTTCCAAATCCTTTGAACAATCCTTTCCAGAAATTCGAGGTGAATTTCAGGTCTCTGTCGGGCACAATTGTTTTAGGAATTCCGTGCAATCGTTCCACTTCCTTCACGAAAATATCAGCAACATCTGCTGCCTTGTGAGTAGTTTTTAGTGGAATAAAATGGGCAGATTTTGTAAGCTTTTCCACCACTACCATGATTGAATCATGCAACTTGCTTGTTCTGGGCAATCTTGTAATAAAATCCATTGTCACCACTTCCCACTTCCATTTAGGAATGGGCAAAGGTTGTAGCAACCCTGTTGGGTGCCTGTGCTCAGCTTTAACCTTCTGGCATTCCATACATCTGGCGATGTATTCTGCAATCTCTTTCTTCATACCTGGCCATAAATAATGGCTCTTGATTGCTGCCACAGTCTTCTGATATCCAGGGTGCCCCACATAAGGCACATTATGCATTTCATGCAAAATCATAAGTTTCACTTCCTGGACATTAGGTACATAAATTCTGTTCTTGTACAAAAGTATCCCATCAGTTTCCAAGGTGTAATTTTCCTCTTTCTGTGGTCTCTCACTCTGTTGTAGCTTTGATACCAAGTCTCTGTACTGCAGATATTCATTTGTAGCTTCCAAAATTCTATCCTTAATATCAGTCCTGTACATGCTAATGGCTGAATCATGTAAGTTGTGCACCTTTCTGCTGAGTGCATTGGCCACCTTGTTTTCCTTCCCTTTGATATGCTTGATATCGAAGTTGTATTCACACAGAAAATCTAGCCACCTACTCTGCCTGGCATTTAAGGTAGGTTGGTCAAACAAGTATTTCAGACCATTGTGGTCTGTTTTCAATTCAACTCTCCTTCCCATGAGGTAATGTCTCCATTTCCTCAGAGCGTGAACGATTGCTGCCAACACCAAATCATGAGTGGCATAATTCGTTTCGTGCTCTTTCAGATTCCTAGACTCATAACAGATTACGAATCCATTCTGACTGAGAACTCCTCCCAACCCTTCTTTACACACATATGTGCACACCACAAAATCCACATTTGGATCTGCAATCCTCAATATTGGAGCACTGGTTAACAACTACTTCAATCGCTGGAAACGTTTCTCACACTCTTCAGTCCATTGAAACTTTTTCTCCTTCCTTTGCAAGGAAGTGATAGGGTGAGCTATCTTTGAGAACCCTACGATAAACCTTTTGTAATAGTTCACTAGACCCATAAAGGATCTAATTTCTGCCACATTCCTTGGCGCTAACCATTCTCTGATGGTCTCAACCTTCTCAGGATCCACGACGATCCCTTCTTCTAAAATAATGTTCCCCAAGTAATGGATCTGCCTTTGATAAAACGAGCATTTGCTCAACTTGGCATACAACTAGTGTTCTCTCAACACTTGTAGCACAATCCTTAGGTGTTGTTCATGCTCTTCCTATGACTTGGAATACACCAGAATGTCATCTAGGAAGACTATAACAAACTTGTTTAGATAGTCCCTGAATACACCATTCATCAAGAACATAAAAACAATAGGTGCGTTCGACAACCCAAACGGTACCACTGTGAACTCGTAATGACCATACCTTGTTCTAAAGGTGGTCTTGCTGATGTCTTCATCCTTTATTCTTACTTGGTGATATCTTGATCTGAGATCTATCTTTGAAAATATTTTCTCACCTTTCAACTGATCGAAAATATCATCAATCCTCGGTAGAGGATACTTGTTCTTGACAGTTACTTTGTTCAACTGTCTGAAATCAATGCATAGCCTCAACGTCCCATCCTTCTTCTTCACGAACAGGACCGAGGCACCCCAAGGTGACATGCTTGGGTGAATGTACCCCTTCTTTAGAAGCTCTTCAATATGCTATTGCAACTCTTTCATCTCTGGCGTACTCATTCTATAAGGAGCTTTCGACACTGGAGCTGCTCCAGGCATCAAATTTATAGAGAAATCGATATCTCTCTTCGGAGGTAGTCTGGGTACCTCCTGAAATACGTCTTCAAACTMTGTTATTACCGCATGGCCTCCAATATTTGAGACTTCATCTCTGGATGCTTCCTCCACATGGGCTGCAAACAATTAATAACCTTTCCTGTAGCAATTTTTCAGCTGCATTGCTGAGATTTCTCAAACAACCACAGCTCTGGGAATTCCTTGGACTGTTTTCCAATTTCCCTCCTCATTCAGGCAAGTAAATTCCTTGTTACAACAGTCCAGGAGGGCATGGTGCTGGTCCAACCAGTCCATCCTGATTAAACARTCATAAGAGCCTAAAGGAAGAATATTCAATTCAGCCTTTGTGCTCAATCCCTTCATGTCCACAGGACAAGACTTAACCAACTCAGTGAATTTCCTCTTGGTTCCTGTAGCCAACTGCACTAACCAAGACTTTTCATGTTTGCTTCTTGATAAATGAAAACTTTCCACCACCCTAGGATCTACATWACTATGGMTAGCCCCTGAATCAATTAAAATAATAAATGCTTGGTTGTTAATCATACCTTCGACTTCAATCATGTGCGACTGAAATTCATCTTTCTTGTTGTCCAGGGCCGCATAGATCCTTGGCATTCTACTGCCCATGTCCTCCATTGTTTCATCTTGTTGAACATTATGGACAGCTCTTGCTTTGCCATTTTTATGGGGACAATCTCTGTACTTGTGGTTCTCTTTACAACCCCAACACTGAATGGGTGTTTGTCTTGGCCTTTGTTCCCCCACTTTAGCCATTCTCAGCTCTCTAAATGATGGCTGTCCTTGAGGAATATTTTTGAAAAAGGGAGGTTTGTTTCCCTTCTGCCTCTGTTCTTTCTTAAACTTCTTCTGGTCATCCCAAGCCTTCCGAAAGGTAGGCTTTTCTCTTTGTTGTTCATATAATCATTTCACTCTTCTTATTGTTTCTTCCATAGTCTTAGGATCATCATACTGAATCTTGTCTCCAATGGGAGGTGGCATTCTACTCAGACACCTCTGAATCTTGAAAACCTCATCTTTGATGAATGGAACATACATCAGTAATTCCAAAAACCTTCATTTGTATTCATCAATGGTCATGCTGCCCAGCTTGATTTCAAAGAACTCCTTCATCTTTCTGTCATAGTATATTTTAGTCAGGTATTTCCTCTCGAAATACCTCTTGAATTCCTTCCAAGTGATATCTTTCTCTCTAATGCGCTGCACTTGCACAAGCTGATCCCACCAAATGGATGCTTTTCCTTTTAGTTGATACATCACAATTCTTCCTTCTGCATGAGAGGAGTAATTCTGCAGTTGGAAATATTTCCTCATGCCAAGCAACCATGTTTCGACATCATCCTCCTTCTTATGTTCTCCATCAAACGTAGGAGGCTTAATCTTGTTCATCTCCCCTTTCAATTCATCCACTCCATATCTTCAGTGTTTTCTGGTAGGGGATGGGCTTGAACTACTATGTGCTTCCTTACCAGAATTCTTTGGGGAGCGACGATGATGTCTGCTACCACTCCTCGATCTTCTATTTCTCTCAGGGGTCCTGCGACTCCCTGTTTTGCTTGTGTCACTCTCCTTTTCCAATTTCCTTTCTATTCTTTCTAGGCTCTTCAACATCTTTAAGTTGAATTCACCCTGCTTATCCCTGACCCTCATGAGCTTTCGACTATCATCTCAGCAAGCCTGGGCATCTTTCTACAATCTTTCAATGATTTTCATCATATGCCCTTCCTTATCCAATTATCTTCCATGCCCATTGGAGTTTGATCCTTCGACTCCCAAGTTGACATCCCTTCCTTCTCTTTTGTTCTCTTCTCGAAATCAATTCGTGACTGTCCTAACACTCGTTGAACTCTGCACACACAATGTCTAGTCAATCGAAGTTTGTCAGGCCTTAAACCCTTAATAAAACTACAACATTCATAAACCAATGCGAATAAGAAAACGTTTCGATTCCACGAATTTTCTGAGCTCTGTTTGGATTTGCAATTTCTGGGCAATAGCCCCCATTTTCTTAGTCCCCAACCCATGCGATCATGGATCGTGACCAAATGCTAGAACACTAGGTGCTACTCGGGATTTCGGCCATTAGAGATTTCAAGGCACACACTAGACTTTCTCTCGGAGTTCCGATTACCGAACTCACGAAATCAGGTGGATCAACATTCCATGTCTACACAACAACCAATGGCTGAAACCCACTGTGGTATCTCTGTCCTTGGATTTTTGGGACTTCAGGACCTCGGACCTCGGAACTTCAGAACTTCAAATCTCAGGACCTCGGGACTTCGGGCCTCGGGAGTCCCCACACTTACTTCTTCCCAATCTTCCGACATCCGAAATTTCGATTTACTTTACCCTCCGGGCCCATGTAATACAGTTGTCACCGATTAAACGGTGGCACGTGGAACTCTTAGGAGGGTCCATGTCACCTTCGATGATGTCATCGGGTCCTACCACATTCACTTTTCTTTTCGGGACTTTGGGTTTCGGGAGTTTGTGCATTAGCACATCCCACTTCTCCCGATTGCCGAAATTTTGAAATTGCGATTTACTCCTCTTCTTGATACAATGGTCAAGTTATTTTCCTAAGATATACGGTGTATATCTTCCTCGAGATTTCAAGGTTTCGGGCATCGGGAGTTCGTGCATCAACAGATCTTGTTTCTCTTGATTGCCGAAATTCCGAAAGGTTTCCAGGATAACCTTCCTGCACCTTCTCCAGATCTGACGACCGTAAGGGTTTCCTTTGCTTCCAAACAGATCCTATGGCTCCAACACCTCAAGTGTTGAGCTCTCTCTCTTGGTGGCCAAATACCATGCCGACTGCGGTTTAATAATACCGCTACACCTCCTGAGATTTATAACATGGCCAAGTATCTTCTTAGCACTCAAGAACGTTCTAAGGTTCGAAAATTGGTTCTTCCAAACATAATTTCAACTTGAAACTTCGGGTCCAATGACCACTTATCCAACCCACTTAGGCTTAGCATTGAAACCTTCACTCTGATACCATACTATAACGTCCCTGACCGTCAACCCCACGACCAGGCAAACGCTACTGTGCGGAAAACAACATTCTCATACTTATATATATAACATGAATTAAGTTATATTACACACATTTAACTAAACCAAATAGAGTAATCACATAATTATGACTAACATGTAGGTTTAATGGGATTAACAGTAATTCATGATTACAACGGAATACATGATAATATTGAAAGAATCACAGATATGCCTATACTTATAAATTAAGTACAAAATTAACACTTATCTTTTATTACTGGCGTAATTCCACCAACCACGTGCAGGCCTTCCACGAACCTCCCATCCTTATACCACGCTGCTCATCACGCTCAGCAGTGGGTCACCCCCAAACTAGGACCAAGCTCCACCCAAGGTAAGGCAATCCTAAACTAGGCTGAGGTTACAGGGAAAACTACACAAAATAACCGGAAGGATTCTTCCCAGGATGCCTTCTTACGCCCACTACTCACGGACTCTCATTCCCCACATGTCTGTTCCACCCGGGAGTATACACCTTCACAAGCATAGTCCATCAATGCTTCACCTCCCTCTCTGAGCCTCAACAACAGGCCGGATCAGGAAGTCTCAGAGCTCCGTAGCTGGTGTTGGACTCTCTCTGGGAGAAAACCACTTCCCAGTAGACCCTTCATCTAGGAAAGAGCTACTCACAGGCCTGACAGCCTGCCTCTTCAACCACAGGCCTAACCACCCGACTCTTCCACCATCTTGCACTTCAATTCCCGCAAGGTGAGGATAACAACAACAATATGAATTTGGGTATGGACATCCAAAAATGGCAACAGACCACACTAAGACACAACACGGTTCAGGCCATATTCAGGATGTTTCATCTTCACAATAAAACAACATGGGTTGGTTTCACGATTTTCTGTTTTCAGAGATGCGTGAGGTTATGCAAAGGTCGATCCCAGAGCTCAACAAAATTCACAGAGAATGGAAAATGGATAGCGAACAATCTTCCCATGAGGGTTTCCTTCACTGTGCATGGGTATGCAGAGGCAGACGCATAGGAAAAATGGTTCATACGACCCCAAATCCCCGTGAACTCAGGCGGAGGATGACATAATGAGGAGTGAAACCCCCCCATGGCTGACTTCTGCAACTTTTAACTGCATGTGCCTGGGCCGACACATGTCACCCATGAAGCTGCATGCACTCCATCAGCATGCGTTCCTCTCTAGGAACTTAGGACAAAACATATATTTCACATGGATTTTGGAATAATATTAAAATATTACTCCCAAGGACTTAAGCCCCTAGGCTCAACACTTAGCCTTTCTTTCCACCTTTCAACCCCCATTCCCTTACCCACTCTGTGGAAGCTTAGTCCCCCATCACTCATTCATCGTGGTCAGTCTGCACGCAACGGTGTTCATATTTTTATTAACGGTTTGCATAATTACATATACAAAAATAGGCTCTTGGCCTTAACACTTAGGCTCTCTGGCCTAATAAACTCATAAGCCTTACCATCTTATCAATACTCAGCTCACCAGCCTACAAAACATGATTTATAATTCATAAACATGATTACAATAGGGCTCGTCCTTGGGGATATTACAAGTTCCAAACCAACACCAAAGCAAGAGTAAGGATCGAGAAACCCTCTTGGAGACCAAGGATAAGCAATCCAGTACCACAAAAGGCTCGCATATAAGGTTGAACTGACATGAAATGAGATCGATATCCATCCCAACACCGTTGGCACAAAATTGGAGACCGGATTGGTGCAAAATCAGAGACAAGGGTTCTCGAAGATCACCAACAAAGGATACCGATGTCGTCTAGCAGTGCTAGCAGATTCAACCTTGCACAAGGGAAGGAGGCCTCACTAGAAGTGCAACCGATACATATGTGATGAAGTGAGTCACACAGAATGAATCGTCAGAATTAACATAACCATATCCAAATCCATACATTGATATTCAAAGAAATACATAAATAGTAATGAAATGTCAATGCACATGATAGAAGGAAAGGTGCAACATAGAAATTATAGATACATGCAGACTACATCAAAATATTAAGGCCAAAATAATATCTTATATTAGCATCATCTTAAAATATTCGTGCAAGGAGTGCATCCCACATACATTAATTTATGGAGTAGAAGCTAGTCCCATATACCCGTTACAAACTCTGAGCCTCTACGCAAACACAGTGACATTCAAGAACCTTTTACAATAGCTCTAGAGACTGAATCAATACCAATAGTGATAGTAATAACCCAGTGGAAACAATGGTAATAGTAACAACAACCCTCTTCCCATTACATAGCTCCCTAGTTATAGTTTTCCCTCGAGCGCTTATTGGATTATTGATTCCACTATTTCTCTGGCCACTCTTTATTTCGTTGTATTTTCCTTGCATGTGCTCAAATATCTTGGCTCTTTCCACTGCTCATCCAGCTGGTGCATGATCTATTTTTACTGCTAGCACACTTTTCAGTTATCTTTCATCTCGTCTAACTTCTTTTTTCCACATCAAGTCTTTTGTTGACCTGCTGCACTTTGCACAAAAAATTAGCGTTTCCAAAAAATAGGGCATCCCTAAAACCTAGAGGGCCCAATAGGCCCTGACCATAACCTTTGACTCATCCCTAGTCAACCTTATGCTTCCTTATTTTTTTCTCCCTTAAATGGAGGGCCTAACTCATGGACGATCTGCATTGCTTGCTTGATCCAGGTGGATATTGGTGGCCACTCACATATTCCAACTGGCTCCTCTTGACAGTTTTTAGTTCAACACATTCTTCTGTACTTCTTTGTAATTGTGGGCTCTTCAATTCCAGGGTTTTATGAAGCCCTACACATCTTCCAAGTGGATACTGGTGGCCTCCCACCTAATTCAACTGGCTTATTTTGTATTTTTTCATGTCAACAGATCTTGTTGTACCATTTTAGGGCCCTAAAAAGTGTTTTTTTGGCCTGCCACAGTCAAACTATAGATGTAGTTAGATTTTGATAGTGTAATGCATATTTCTCGAAAATACCTTTCCAATGGGCTATCACGCGCCTAAAACAGAGGTTGTATGCAAAAGTTGCGACCCCGAGAAGTTGAGGTACCAACTTACCCATAGGGGCCCACATAACTTTTGGTGTTTCATCTCATAGGGTTAGGTTTTTGGATGTATAGGGTTTTGGAATTCATGAGTAATGTTAAAAAGTCCTCTAGAGCCTCATTGTAACCATTCTACTCAGACGAATGCATGTAGAAGCCACATCTCTTCTCAAAGATAGCTACCACCATTCAAACAAATGTTTCAATTCTACAGTTTTATAGTTTCGAGCTATTTCATTTATTAGATAGAAGATATTGTTCACTAGATATATGTCTTGTTATTCACATCTTTGTGTTTATTGTATTCAGTTTGTTAATCAATTAATTCCACTCCTAAATCCAGATTAGTGGTATCAGAGCGATCTACTCTTCATTTGTTTTTCTTCATGCATTTCCTCGACAAGATCTAGGTACAAGAAGTTGGGACTCGAACCAATCCAGCCTTTGTAAGATCGGTCGCAGCGAGCCCAACAACAACCCATGGGGGACAAAAATAAAGATGATGGAGTAGGAGATCCTTTTAAAATGTTGCTTGAGGAATCCCTTCCACGACAAAGGAACAAAATGATGGACAATTTTGCAAAGATCCTTCGATGACTTCCCATAGGAGAAGCATCTTCATCAAGCTGCCATGCAAACCCCTTCAAGGTACATGTAAATTTTGATATTCCATTATTTGAAGGACTGATAGATGGGGATGTTGTAGATAAATGGTTGAATCTGCTCGAAGGGTATTTTTCGGTCCATAATTTTTCCGATAGGGAAAATATTACTTTTGCACTCCTCAAGGTCACCCCCCATGTTAACAACTGGTGGGATACTTACTCTAAGAAAAGGGCCATAGAGGAATTTGCAATATTTGTGGTTTCCCCTACATGTGATTCCTTTTGAGATGACATTAAAGAACAATTTTACCCTGTTGGAAGCTACGAGGACCAATACACTAGATGGACCACCCTATGTCAGGAAAGGGACAAGACAGTACCATATTTCACCAATATTTGCCATACCCTGTGCACCAAATTGGGTATCAAAGAATCTGAGCGACATCTGGTGCTCAAATACCGTGACTATTTGCATAGATACATTCAAACAAAAATGGATTTTCTAGACATCGCCTCATTAGGTACGATTTATAGATATGCTGTCAATATCGAGCAAAAATTTAAGAAGAAGAGGCGAGAGTTTGGATCTACAAACTCCTCACACCTGAAGCAGGGAAAAGGAGGCCCCAACCCACACAACAAGGGATAGAGAAAAGATGGCCACTCTTAGGACAACCAATCCAAGACACAACACAAGAAGGGAAATGAAAATACGAAGAAGGACATGGGAAAATGGTGTGAATACCATAAAAACCTTTGGCACAACACTGAAGAATGCCACTCCAAGCAGTCACTCGTTGTCGAGGTGAAGGCTTCCAATTCAGAGGCCAATTTTGACTCCAAATCAGATCTAGAAGGAGGGAAGCGGATTATCGATGCTAAACCCAGTGCCATTGTCGCTACCACCAAAGTCTAGCCAAGCGAACCAGAAGAACCAGAGGAAGGGGATCACCTCTTTCACTCATAGATGTGGGTAAAGGGGGCTCTGCTTCATTCAATTGTTGATAGTGACACTCAGAAGAACCTGATCTCAGTAGAGGTCATCAAGCAACTGGACCTGTCGATGACACCGCACCTGCAACCCTACACCATCGGCTGGCTTCACCAAGGAAGATATCTCTGTGCTAGTCAACAGTGCCATCTACCCTACAGAATCAAGCCTTTCAAAGATGAGGTATTGTGTGATATTTCTCCCCTTGAAGTTTGTAATGTTCTTTTAGGACAACCATATTTGTAGAAGTGTCATGATGTGTATGAGTCTTGACCCTGTAGTGTTATTATTACTTTGGGTAGACAATTGTACAGGATACCAGAGGTAGCGCCGCCTACTGCTATTTATTTAATCTCTACTATGCAATGCAGTAAGGTCATTTCACAAACTAAGAAGTTCATCTTCTTTGTGATCCATGCTCATAGTAAGTAGAAGGTTTCCACCACATCCATGGCCTCTACACATAACCTATCTTTGCAACAGAATAAAGTGGTCGATATCATGGAAGAGTACATAGACATATTCTCCTCACTCACCGGGGTACCGATGCACTGCCAAGTCAAGCATCCAATTGATCTCACCTCCGATGCACCTATGCCTAATGTACCAATCTACCATCGCTCACTGATGGAAAATGACCAAATCAAGCATCAGATCCAAGAGCTTATTCAAAAGGTGCGCATCAGACCCAAATCCTCCCCTTGTGGTAGCTCGATTGTATTGGTGCAGAAGAAGGATGAGACCTGGCGACTCTGCATTTATTACAGAGCATTAAAAAAAATCACAGTCAGGAACCGGTATCCAATTCCCAGGATTGATGAACTTCTTGACCAACTCAATGGGGAAAAGTTCTTCAACAAGATTGACCTAAAGTCTGGCTACCACTAGGTTCCCATCGAGTCAACTGATGTATGGAAGACAACTTTCAAATCTAAAGAAGGTCTCTTCGAATGGTTGGTCATACCCTTTGGCTTAACAAATTCACCAACCACTTTTATGAGGTTGATGGTGTTCGAAAACACAGGTATTCCAACAGAGGACGAACACCTTTAGTAACCACTCACATAACCAGATCAAAGATCAACACACTAATGTTTTCACGTGGTAAAACCCCTACAGGGAAACATCCACGGCCCCAGCCAACGCGGCCACTTGGAGCAATTTATTAATGCAAAGAAAAAGATTACAGAGAGATTTTACAAGAGAGTTTCTCACAATCGATCATTGGAAAATGACCCTCCATGCTCTTTAAATAGAGATCATTGACCAATCGGGTGTTAAGCCACTGATCAATGGCCATTAAGATCAAGGAGAGTATGAACCGTCAGATCACTCTATGTCAGGAACATATTGTGACCGTCGGATTTCCTAACTACAAATGCATACTAATGCATACTAAAGAAACACACTAAGAAACACACTTTTACCTAACAACATATTAGACCTAGTAGATCTTAACTAACTCCTAAGTGTCTAAATATCCTAACATCCCCCCTTAAGAACAACTTGGGATAGGATTGAAGGATTTACAATAGTGACAGAATAGGAGAAGGAAGGAGGCNACATATTAGACCAAGTAGATCTTAACTAACTCCTAAGTGTCTAAATATCCTAACATCCCCCCTTAAGAACAACTTGGGATAGGATTGAAGGATTTACAATAGTGACAGAATAGGAGAAGGAAGGAGGCATTAGAGCCTATCCCCCCTTAATGACAACTTCCTGAACTCCCAACATAGATCGAAGTTTGGAAAACTTTTCTTCTTTAAGAGACTTTGTGAAAATGTCTACAACTTGATCTTCTATAGGGAAAAAGAGCACTTCAATAACTTGATCATGAATTAGCTTTCTAACGAAGTGCATGTGTAGCTCGATGTGTTTTCTATGCTGATGTTGAACTGGGTCTTTGGCGAGCTTGATGGCACTTTGATTATCACACCAAAGGCTGGTCGGATGTTGGTGCTGGAATCCAAACTCTGAAAGGATCTGTCGAAGCCACAGGGCTTCCTGACTTGCATTTACCACTGCTTGGTATTATGCTTCTGTTGAAGAAAGTGCAATAGCCTGTTGTTTCTTACAGGCCCAAGTGATAGGTCCTGAACCAAGGCTGAAAACATAACCTGCAGTAGATTTTCGATCATCAGGGTCGCTGGCCCAATCTGAATTAGTGAAACCAACCAATAAAGGAGTCCCCCTTGAACTGTAATGTATCCCGAATTGAACTGTACCAAGAACATAGTGAAGTATCCTTTTAGCTGCTTTCCAATGGCTTTCATGGGGTGTTTGTATATATCGGGCAATAAGACCAACAACAAAGGAAAGATCGGGACGGGTATGAGTCAAGTATAAGAGGCTACCAACTAATTGACGATACAGTGTGGCATCAACTTTAGGAGAAGTACAGGTGGTAGAAATCTTGACTCTAGACTGGAAGGGAGAAGGGGTTGGTTTACAATCGTCCATGTGAAAGCGACGAAGAAGGTCACAAGCATATTTAGACTGGGAAAGAAAAATTCCTTCATTGGTTTGCAAAACTCGGAGGCCAAGGAAATAGTGCAAAAAACCTAAGTCNCATGGATCAATGGCCGTTAAGATCGAGGAGAGTATGAACCGTCAGATCACTCTATGTCGGGAACATATCGTGACCGTCAGATTTCCTAACTACAAATGCATACTAAAGAAACACATTAAGAAACACACTTTTACCTAACGACATATTAGACCAAGTAGACCTTAACTAACTCCCAAGTGTCTAAATATCCTAACAGATGGATGATGTATTCAGACCCTTCACCAAAACTTTTGTGGTGGTATATTTGGATGACATCCTCACCTTCAACACAACTTGGGAGGAGCACTGTTCGACAACACAGGTATTCCAATAGAGGATGAACACCTTCAGTTTCTTCTCACATAACCAGATCAAAGATCAACACATCGATGTTTTCACGTGGTAAAACCCCTATGGGGAAACATCCACGACCCCAACTAATGCAACCACTTGGAGCAGTTTATTAATGCAAAGAAAAAGATTATAAGGATATTTTACAAGAGAGTTTCTCACAATCGATCATTGACAAATGACCCTCCATGCTCTTTAAATAGAGATCATGGACCAATCAGGTGTTAAGCCATGGATCAATGGTCGTTAAGCTCGAGGAGAGTATGATCTGTCGGATCACTCTATGTCGAGAATATATCGTGACCGTCAGATTTCCTAACTACAAATGCATACTAATGCATACTAAAGAAACACACTAGAAAACACACTTTTACCTAACGACACAATAGACCAAGTAGATCTTAACTAACTCCTAAGTGTCTAAATATCCTAACAAGCACATGCGACATATTCAACAAGTTTTGAACACTCTATGGAAGCACAAGCTCTATGCCAACTTGGAAAAATTCTCCTTTAGCATGCACAAGGTACAATACTTGGGATACATTGTTGATGAACATGGAGTAGATGTTGATCCAGCTAATATCCAAGTCATCCATGACTGGCCAACCTTGAACACACTAATCGAGCTTCGAAGCTTCTTGGGACTAGTTAACTTCTACCAACAATTCGTGTTGGGATTCTCCCATATTTCATGGGCCCTCAGCCAAGTGACTAAGGGCGGTGGCAGGGAAACGTTTGTGTGGGGGAAGGAAAAACAATGAGCAGTTGATGATCTAAAGCATCGCTTGTGCTCAACTCTAGTACTCTCCTCTCTCGATCTGAAACAACCGTTCAATATTGAGACTGATGCATCTGACTATGTTGTAGGTGCAATTCTCACTCAACATGGTCATCCAGTGGCATTGATCCGGATTTATGTAGGAACACAATGAAATACAGAAATACACATAAACACAGAGATGCAGTGGAAATAAGACTTCATTTCATTAATAACAAATGACTGATATATGCTTACAGACAGAATGGAAATAAACTAGCTAGGGCGCTGGTAGCTTATCTTTGAGAAGAGATGTGGCTACTACTCGCATCCATGAGAAGATGATTACAATGAGGCTATAGAGGAATTTTTACAATAGATGAGAATGCCAAAAGTCATAGACATCCAAAAACCTAACCCTAGGAGATGAAGTGCCAAAAGTCATGTGGGCCCCGTTTGGGTAAGTTAGTACATCAACTTCCCGGGGTCGTAACTTTTGCATACGATCTCCGTTTTAGGCGTGTGATAGCTCGTTGGAAAGGTATCGTCGAGGAGATTAATTTTGGGGGCTCAAATATTCCTTTGACTATAATTGAGAACCTTGATCTCAAAAAACCTTCATTTAGGCCCTCAAAATGGCCCCGGAAGTTAAAACCTGCTAAAAATAGTAAATTGCCAAAATTGCCAGAAAACTGTTTTGAG
>JZKD02S1710750.1:66565-92239 GCA_000966675.3 Picea glauca
GGATGTAAGAAGACCTAATAGAAGCTTCTGCTTCTAGAAGGATCTTCCTCTAGATGCTTCTCTTTATAGACATATTTAGTATAAATAAGGGTCGAGGGTATGAAAACTCTAGCTTGGAGATTATTGTAATAGAGCGCTACTCGACTGGAGGTTGCCCCCTTGAAGAGGCCCATGAACATTGCTTTCTGAATCAAAGTGCTATTTCTGTTGTTGTTCTTATATCATTTATGTGTTATTGTGGAGATTATGCTGGTTATATTACTGTTATTCTGCCATTTCTAGCATTTTATTTCTGTTCTGCATACTTTTTATATCTGGTATATTACATAATCCTCCTTAATTTTGGGGTGTTTCCTAGGTGAGAACCAATCTAACTCATGTAAGTGTGTGTGAAATGGTGTAGGGGAAATGTTTGGGCAGAGGGTACAATGATAACAGGGAAATGTAGGTATTTCTATAGAGGGCGAGCGGGATATGGGTCCCTCTATAGAGGGCGAGCTATACCTTATCATGGATGCCATTGTTTCCTAGCCCATTCAATTCATTTTGTCCTTAGTCTTATTTCTTTTGATCTTTTTTCTGTTCGAGGGAAAGTTGGGGGACACTGTCCTAGAGTAGTGACCAGAGGTGACAATGTTACCCACAATCATTTCATGGAAATGAGAAGGCTGGCTCATGATGAGACACCCTTTCTCTTAGCTATGCCACTACCCTAACTTGGTGAGAAGATAGATGGTAGTGTCATACCACTACATGTCCATGGACCTAATAGGTCGACTCATGATGAGACCTCCCATCCACCAACTAGTACCTTGAGTTTTTATTTATCTTATGGGTTCCCTGTTCTTATTGAGAATATTTTTTCTTTCTTTCTCGGGAATCCTTGGGTGAAGCATCTCAAAGGTTTCATTTCAACTTTTAACTCTTGCCATCTACTTTTAGCCTCTGGGCCTTTAACCCCTTCTTCCCACAAAAGGTACAACCCTTCCTAGCATGACAAACCCAATGCCCAAACAAAGGTAGGGGGAAAAATGAGAGGATTAAGGATGGAAAGTGGTAAGTATGGAGGGAATGGACGATGAAATTTCATAGACCCACCTAGTGGCAACCCATCCTAAAGGGAGATCAACTTACTAGGGCATCATGTCACCCTCCCATGTATGAGCAAGTTAAAGAGCATAATTTCTAAGAAAACATTATGAAATGAAGGGGAATTTAGTGAAACATATTCAAGTGCTTCAATAATTAGAGTGATGCATACCATGATACCTGAACTCATTACCTCATGGAGCAAGAATTATTGCTACTTCAGGACCAGGCTGGTGGGATGGAGACTGCTGCTGATAGATGGGATGTACTGAAGAAAAGATGGTCCCTCTGGGGCCATTCTCAATTCATCCAGCTCTTGACACTCCATGTCTAGGACATGTGGGCCTCGATACATGATCTCCTTAATTATCCATAGGATATGGGATAACACTATGGACATGAGGCATTCGAGTAGCCCCAACTTTATTAGCAAGATTCGAACTTTGCCACCACCTATCATCTCTTGGGTACAGGCGTGAATGCCACCAATTTTCACATTCAGGATAGACTGTTATGCCATCTAGGCCATCTCTGTGTTCTTTCAAGAAAGAGTGCAAAGATGATTTGGAAAGCCCGTGACAATCAGATGGCAGGACATTTTTGCATAGAGAAAATTGTGGTCGTTCTACAAAAACATTTTTATTGGCCGAAACTTCAACAAGACACTAGCAAGTATATCAGATCTTGCACTACATGTGCCATTGCCAACCCAACCATCAAGAAGCAAGGATTATACACCCCTCTTCCTAATCTTGAGAAGCTTTGGGAATCCATCTCAATGGATTACATGTCTATCCTTCCGTCCACCAAGCAAGGAAATCATTTTTTATTTGTGGTCGTTGATTGATTTTTGAAGATGGCCATCCTCACAACCTACAAGAAGAACATCATAGTGGTAGATAATTCCAAGCTCTTCTTTGAACGAGTGTGGGTCCATTTTGGGATACCACAGACCATCATCTCTGACCAGGAAAACAGGTTCCTCAACACATTTTGGTCGAGTCTCTGGTCACTATTGGACACCAAGATTTTTAAATCCACTGCTTTCCACCCCCAAAACGATGACCAAATAGAGTTCGTCAATCAGATGATTGTGTAGATCCTACGCATGTACAACTCTAAGCATTCATGTACATGGGATGAGAGTATCCCCTATGTTCAAAACAATTACAACGAGGCTCTCCATAGCTCCACCGACCATAACCCATTTCAGGTGGGGCTGGGATTCCAACCCTTGGGTCCCATTGATGTTGCACTACCTCTTGCAACCACATGGAAAGACTCTTCCCATGTTTAGTATGAGACTGAAAAAACCACCAGATTCATTGAGTGGATTCAACACATTTGCCAACAAGTCCATGAGATTTTGCAGAAAGCCCATGCTAACTATAAGCAGTTCCATGATCAACATAGAGTACCGCACCAGTTTCAGGTTGGAGACAAGGTCTGGACGAATTTGCAAAAAGAGTGTCTTAGAGGGCCCCATTGGAAGTTCGAACCACTTCGCTATGGGCCTTACACTATCACCAAGGCTATGGGTAGCAATGCTTTTGAGCATAACACTCCACCCTTCCTTGGCTTGCATCCAGTGTTCAATGTGGACCTCCTTCGACCATATTTTCTACCATTATTATACACCTTAGAGATCACATAATAGATGACACCAACAGAGCTCAACCGTGACTACATGGAACATGTATCCAATGATCAAATAGTGAACACATAGGTCAAGGGAACTCACGAGCGGAGGATCCAACTTTATCGGGTTGTCAAGGCAAGGTAGCTCCTACACTAAGGAAAGTGGCTCACACGGGGCCAAATTCAGTAGAAGTTTCCTCACCTGATGGGGGAACTTAGCACAATGGAGACCATTGATTCCTAAGGGGGGAGGACTAATCTAGGTGTATATTGGTGGCCACCCGCCTATTCCTACTGTCTCCTCTTGACAATTTTTAGTTCAACATGTTCTTATGTACTTCTTTGTAATTGTGGGTTCTACACTTCTAGGGCTATCTGAATCCCTACACATCTTCTAGGTGGATACTGGTGGCCTCCCACCTAATCCAACTGGCTTATTTTGTATTTTTTTATGTCAACACATCTTGTTGTATTTCTAGGGCCGTTTTGGGGCCCTAAATAGTGTTTTTTGGCTCACCACAGTAAAAAAGTAAACAAAGTTAGATCTTGATGGTGTAATGTGTAGTTCTCGAAAAGACCTTTCTAATGGGCTATCACACACCTAAAACGAAGGTCGTATGCAAAAGTTATGACCCTGGGAATTTGAGGTACCAACTTACCCATAGGGGCCCACATAACTTTTGGCATTTCATCTCCTAGGGTTGGGTTTTTGGATGTCTATGGTTTTGGAATTCATGAGTAATGTTAAAAAGGACTCTGGAGCCTCATTGTAATTATTTTTCTCAGACGGATGTGCGTAGAAGCTACATCTCTTCTCAAAGATAACTACCACCATTCGAGCAAGTGTTTCAATACTATAGTTTTACAGTTTCATAATATTTCATTTATTCATTAGAAGATATTGTTCATTGGATATCTGTGTTGTTCTTCATATCTCTGTGTCTATTTTATTAATTATGTTAATCAGTTTGTTCCACTCCTAAATCCAGATCATTGCTGGCAGAACTAATCGTATTGGTCCACTTTTTCCTTCCATTTATCGACGAGAATGGATGCACCTGCGACAAATTCTTGTTCCACATCAACGATATACTCTTCAGGATTAGTAGGCAACAGGGCGTTCCATTTGGAGTTGGAAATTGAATCTAGGTGTTGGAGTGGGATATAAGTAGATTGGACCACAAGGCGAAAGTCCCTGAGTTGTTTCTTCCTAGCTTGAGTAGCCTCATGTAGAGCATCCATATTTTCGTCCACTAATTAGATCTCTGCAAACTTGGCTTGCTGCTAGATAAGATCCTCGATAACATGAACTTCCACATTCAACTGGTTAGGTTGTGCATACAACTCCTCAAATGGCTTGTTGTGGCACTCTAATAATCCGACCTAGTCATTGACCATATTAAACAACTCCTGGCATTCACCAGACTGATAATGAAGGGAGGAACATACATTATCACCTTCAACAATGACCTGGGTTATTTTCTCGAGTAGAGACTTAGGATAATCTTTCTCTTGGAGTCGAATAGTCTCAAGCTAGTGCTGGAGACTATCGGTCTTTCCTGCAAGTTGCGTCCATGCATCTGGAGCAAGCGTAATCCATTCTACAGGTGCAATGAGGGTAATGTTTATCGAAAACTATGGTACTACTACTCTGAATTTGGGCTAGACTTGAAAAAAATTATCTGACATGGCCACAACAGTGGATTCGACTTGCACCCACAAGCCAAGCTCATATTCGATGCAGGAAGATCCGACGACTAACTCTTGGCACAATTGTTGTGACTTTTTCATGAACTCATATTTAATCTATTCAACGATGATAATATTGTGCTCCAATTTTTTAGTGGATGCATACATAAGCTGCAAGAGCTGGGGAGTAGACCAAGATGCAAGCTCCCCACTGGTTAGGGACTGATCTAATGGAAACTATGAAGCTAGCGGCTGGCCACTGGAAAGAGAATGTTCTGACATGCTAGGAGTGTCAACGCCATCAAAACTACCTAAATGATCCTAAAAACTATGTGAAAGTTTTTGTTGGACCTCCTACAGAAGCATCACAACCACATCTAGTTTCTCTAGGCATAGCTCTAGGATAGTGTGAAACTGCTGGGGATCCTGCAACATTGGCACAATCTATTCTTTAATTGATATCGCACTTTGGGTCGACTGAGTGTCATCTTGGGTGTCCATATGAGTGGTTGGAGGATCAATATTCATTGGTTCTGACACTTCGGGAAATTTTCCAGCCCTTGTAGAGAGTAGGGACTCAGGTTCGGTGCCAAGGGGAACATGCACTTGTGGAGGTTGGATAATGGATGGAATGGGGACAAATTTTCCTAGATTCATCATGAAAGGGCCAGTAGAGGCAGGTGTATTAGAGTTGATATGATGGTGAGGGGACGATGGAGTGGAAGACAAAGCATCCATAGTTGAACTAGGCGGTGGATTATTAAGCTTCTCCATAACGAAAGTGGAATGGGTCTGGATTGGGGGACCATAAATAATATTGATGATGGGAATGGATGAAGGAAAAGTGGTGGTAGCGGGGTGAGTCGAAGGTGGAAGGGAGGATAGAGGAGTGGCTTCAGTGATAATAGGGTTAGCGACAGACTTATATGGAGAGTCAGTGCATGGTTTCTTGATAGGGAAAACATAAGAAAAAAATTCACGCAACTTCTTTCCAGAGATAGTTGTGTCATCTAGGATGGAGGAGAATGTAATCTGAACTATCCCCATTGGGAGATTTTACTCTACACCTTCCTCTAAGATCGAGGCCATCCAATCTCTCTTTTTCGAGTTGGGACCTACACCAAGTTTCTGTGCAGGAGTTGACCTTTGTGAGATGGGAGGAATCGAGTAGGTAAAATAGGATCTTTTCTTTTCCTTTGTAACTCCCAGCCAACCCATGAATTCCTTGTCCAAAATTTCCTCATCCAAATAGAAAGGCAACGAAGGAGTGTGAAAAATGGATGGAGCTACACCTAAGAGCCTCAAAAATGTGAAGTCACAGTTCATACCGAACCAAATGTTATGGGTGTGTTGGTTGAGAATTTCTTGTGGAAACATTGGTCATTGCATAGTGGAAATAAGATCATTATGACACTAGAGAAATGAATAATCATGGTCCTTAGAGAGAGTAGTGCCAGTGCGACTATGCCCGGGGTCGAAGACATTGGATATTCGACTGTTGGGATCATGGGAGAGGTGTCGACCTTGAGGTGGCTTCCACTTCGACATAGAAAATGGGACCATTAAGTAGCCATATGTGAAGTGTGTGGCCCGCTCATGCACATCGGTGTAGGCTTGCAACATCTCTATGAGCAGGTATTTTCACCAATTCAAACGTGCACCATTTCTACTAAACTCAACCACTACTATGGCGTCCAGTGTGCACTCACCTCATGAGTAATTCTTCATGACCTTGCCTACAATGATATAGTAGGCACATTGAACCTCCTCTTGTGGTGTCATATTTTTCGTAGAGACTAAAATCACCCTTCTTCTAGTTGTGCTTCCCTGAGCCCTAGAAACTTTGAGTGATGTCTTTCCCTTCCATGGAGAGATCGATCAACTTATGAATATCTTTGGCATAGATGGGGTAGGCCTTATCCAACCACAAAGCACCATTTTGCACAAAACTCATGATAAACTTGGTGCATTGAGAGACTTCTCCAGTACTGTCGACCACCGGTAGGTCACACAAATTGAACAAGGTAGTATCCCAGAGAGGTATGAAGGATGATTTCTAGTCCCATTACAGTACACCAGTGGGGATGGTAGAGACATCCATGAATGTATGGATCACCATGTATGGGTACTATGATACGCCTGCGAGATTAATGTTGAGCAACTGAGTTTTCTCAACCTTTCCATGAACATCCCCCAAGAATTTGACATGAAGATCAATAAAATCCTCTGGAACATCAAATTTAGGAATGGACCCTCGACCAGAAGTGTGAACCATTGTAGCTGACCCGCATTTATAGAAAAATAACACTGGTGGACAGAGGTGTGGATGTAGGTTCGTAGAATGCTCAGGGGACTCTAGGACTAGATATGCAACTAAATTTAAGAAAACATAATAATGTTGAGAAGTCGGGAAAATATGAGTATATAGGAAAAAATTAGGAATTTACGCAACTGGAAGTCATTAAGAGATACACTGTGGAGGTAATGCGTCATTAACGTCAGATGTGCCTGTCGAATGTGGAAAAATATCAGAGCGATTTGGGAAATTAAGAGCATAAGAAAGAACTCTACCATGGGACAATCAATTAACCGGAAAAGTAAATAACTCACCATGAATTAGCTAGAAAGATAAAAATAGTTGTTGGGAGTTAAGTAACTCTAATGGGTAATGATGAGATGATGACCAAAAAGGTACCAACGATAGTTAACAAATGAAGTGACATTGCCAGGGCTTAAATTTCAAACTCGGGAGTTACTAAATACCCAAGGATTTGATTTAAACCTCCCCAATCACAAAGGTGATATTGGGATGGACAAATTGAAAATGAAAACTAGACTCTATGACAAGTGACCATTGGACATTTCACAATTTTATTGACAGAAAAGAAAAACAATTGAAATCCTACCTATTGAATTCACTGTTGGTGATAGGAGCGCTGTGCAATTTATCATATTAAGCATAAATGTAGGGATTTAGGCATGTTCCATTCACCCATCCTGGACGAAGAATGCCATCAAGTTGCGTGAGTCTAACAACTCTGGACTCACAGAATTCTACAACTATAAAAGGTCCAAGCCAATGCATCTGCAGTTTCTCAGGATGCTTTTGATACTTACTGTCATATAATAGAACTTGATCACCCTATGAAAACATTGTGGTTTTAATGTGCTTATGATGCCAATGCTTCTGTCTATCCTTCTTAACTATTTGATGAAAATCGACCAAAAATCGAGCTTCATCCAATGCCAACAACTCTGTGACCCGTTCCACAACTAATTTGTCATTTGTCATGTAAGTGACTTTTTCAATATATAAACTTGGAGTGATGAATTTGGTGGGAACAATTGCTTCTCATCCATAAACTAGTTGGAATAGGGTATATTTATGCAGTTTCTTTGCAGTAGTCATATAGGCCCATAATACTATTGGAACCCATTCATCCTAGTCATCTCGATTAACGCAACAAACTTTAGTTAGTCCCTTCTCTAGTATTTTGTTAAATTCCTCCATTGTACCATTGGCTTAAAGATGATACATACTGCTCTTATGGTGTTGAATGAGAAATTTATGAGTAAGAGTACCAATAGTCTCACTGATAAAGTGGACCCCTTGATTTCTAGTTAAACTCTGAGGCAAACCAACTCTAGTAATGATGTTCTCAAAGATAAACCAAGATGTTGTATCCGTAGAGAAATATCAAAGAGCTTCTTCTTTAGCCCAACGAGTTAAGTAATTGATAGTGGTGATCGTGTATCTGGTCTTTGAGTGTTTAGCCGGTGGATTAGTTGGGCCAATGAAGTCTACAACCCACTTCTTGAAGGCCTGCAAAGTGTGAACATGGTGTAATGGGAACTCATCCCTGTGTGACAACTTACCAACTCGTTGACATACATCACATGTTCTGGCATATTTTTTGGCATACTTGAGTATAGTTGGCCACCACAATCCTTCCTGTAATATTTTCTGTGTTGTTTCCTTACCTACTACGAGGCCTTCCGAAACCCCACTATGACACTCCCACAAGATATCCAATCATTCATGGTCAAGTACACATTGTCTGAGGATACTTTCCAACCCGAACTTGTACATTTGACCTGCGATCAAATGATAATCTACTGCATGAACCACTAGGTGTCTCTTTTGAGTTGCAGAATAATCTTCAGGGTAGACAACTGTGCTAAAAAATAGGGCAATGTTAGACAAGTAATTAGGAATAAATTCAACTTTGAAAAGATCTGCATTGGGGATATGGTCATCCATAGCTCCACCATTTTCTCCCGAGTTGATTGTAGACAAATGGTTGGGACCCACATTTAATTTACCTAGCTTAACAATGACCTCAAAAGAAAACTCATGAAACAACAACAACCATCTACAATTTTTTCCTTCTAGCATAGGCTTATTAACCAAATATTTTAAAGCAAAATGACTAGTAAATAATTTAAAATGACCACCTAACAGATAATGCCTAAATTTTTTTAATGCATAAACCATTTCTAAACCTTCCGTTTCAGTGGTGGTGTATTTTCACTCAACTTGAGAAAGCTTCATGCTAGTAAAGCATATGGGATGATCTAGGTTTCCTTCACTAGGTTGCGCAAGGATTGCTCCAAAAGAAATAATAGAAGCATTGATGTGTACATGGAATTCCACTTGCCAATTTGAGGGTGTCAAAAGCCCCATCACACTTTGGATGCCACTTGAAAGATTCATATTTCTTCAGTAGTTTATCCAACGGGGAAATTATGCTTGTACAATTTCTGATAAATCTACAGTAATATCCAGTGTGGCCCAACGTTGACCGCAATTGTTTAGTAGTTGTAGGAGGGGGCATATTGAGGATGAACACAACTTTCGTAGGGTCCACTAGTTCTCCTTCCATACATACTATATGCCCTGGCATATTTCCAAATAGTACACAAAAATACACTTCTTCAGGTTTAAAGAAATCTATAGTTGTGTGCAATGATCAAACATCAACTGTAGTAACCCTATGTGCTCGTTTAATAGGTTGTACACCATCCAGTCATCCATATATATAAATTTATGAATAAATTTGTGGAATGCATCAATAACTATGCGACATAAAACAATTGGGGAATTCTTTAGCCCAAAGGGCATAACATTATAAGAAAAATAACCCATTTGGTAGTGAAGGTAGTCTTTCCTTTATGCTCTTCCGCAATTCTAACCCGATGGTAGCATGAGAATCCATCTTTAAAAGAATATGATTCATTGTTCGCCACTTGATCAAGGAATTGATCACTAAAGTGGGTAGAAAACGGTTCATGTACACAATTCGAGTTCAAATTCCTGTAATCCACACACACTCGTATATCACCAGTACCCTTCTTTCTTTGGATTACAATATGACTAAACCACTCAACCTCATCCATAGAGAAAATTAACTCGTATCCTAACATTCAATCAATTTATTTCTTAACCTTCTCCTCAACTTGCAGATTCAGATGGTATGGTTTGTGCTTGATAGGCTTAACATATGGTTTTAATTGGATCCTCATTTCTCCTAAGTCTCCCTTAATTATTTTCAGTTATGAAAAATGCTTAGGAAAGAGATCCACGTACTCCCACAACATAGTCTATATCTCTTTCATAGTTTTTTAACCCTAATAGTCACCTATGGATTCCATCTTAGAATTTTATTCACTCCCGATGTTTACTTTCCCCAATCTCAAAGGTTGGGTGTATGAGTTGTTTATATCACATGATAAGATATCCTTGACTTCTCTTGTTCCGGTATATTCTTGAAAGGTTAAATATCTGAGTTTGTCCAAGTCCTCGGGATATTTAGGGTCCTTATCAACTTTAGTACAAGCCAGAGGCATTCCTATAGGGGATGGATAAAAGCTATGCTCAAGAAAATTTTTGTGCTCAGGACAGACTAATAGTGTCTATTTTGGATTGAATTAAGTATTAAACAACATTCTCTTGATTAATTGCAACACAAGTGTAATTTCAGGAGTCTTACTAGAAAACAAGAAATCATGGAAGAATTGATTCTGAAGTTCCTTCCAGCATACTATTTGTCTTCTTGTTTCCTTGTGCACTTACCATGATTTGGGAATTGTTCCTAGAGAATGAAAGAAGTGATGTGTCCACATAGAGGACAATATTTGCACATACTTCCACACTTATAAACAATTCTCAATGTGTGCAACTGGGTTAGACTTACCATCATATATCTCCAAGGATAGAAACTGAATTGTCTTCTTCCGATCCTATCCCAGATGTGGTATCTATGTTAGTAGAAGGTGTTGATACTATGGTAGTTACAGGAGGTATTAACCTCCACTTGTAACCTTTGACGAGACTAGAATATTCCAGGAAGCAAGATAAACCCTAAATCCTTGGAAATAACCCTAGAAGACAATTTGGATAAAGAGAATAATTGATGTTGATTTTTTAGCCTCTAGGAAGAGAAGTCGGCCAAGAAATCTAAGAAGGAGTAGTATAAATATAGGATTCTAGATCTCATTTGGAACTCACTCACTCGCAACTGCAGAAAATAAGTTGTGTGCAAGTTTGGAGAGTAGCTGCAGCTGCAACTACTGCAACTTGTATTTCTAGTTTTTCTGGCTTGGAATTTTTGATTGGTCTTTGGTTATATTTTCTTGGTGCACTAGCCTTGGTTAGATATTGATTTTATATCATAATTCTTCTCTCTTTCAAGATTAAGGTGCCCAGGGGTGGCATTTGTGCCTATGGTTGGGTGACAATATTGCTATATTGTTTATGGTTAAACGAGCACACCCATTTTTCTAACAGGTTATGGGCCCACACTTCCTTTAGTTAGTATAACTACCAGAAGGAAGCTAAGCCATAATATCATCAATCTCATTGAGAAACTACCACTAGGGTTTCTAATAGGTGCATTTACTGAAGCACTGCCGCTAGGGTTACTAGCAGGTGCAATTGCAAACCCTAAAACTCTTGCTCAACACCTTGTGATGGAACACCTTACTCAAGGAGAGGATATTCTAGTGCGCCTTAGTTCATCCCACCTATTGGAAATATCAGAAGGAAAAAATGTCAAAGTTGAGATTTTGGATCAAAGTCAACATTTGACCAATCAAAGTCAAAGTTTGACCAACTATCAATCAAGATAAATCATGAATGAAAAGACAGATCCTCTGCACTATTCAAATCTTACAGGAACTCTTGAACATGGCATGTGGATAATTGACAATGGATCTTCTAGGCATATGACATGAGACTAGGTTAGACTCTCCTAATTGAATGAAAAGAAGACATCCTACAAGGTAGAACTTGGAGACACGAACACCTACCCATTCGAAGGAATTGGTCAAGCCTCCATCAGATTGAAATCAGGTAACAATGTTCATTTAAGTAATGTCTTATATGTACCTGGTTTAGAAAAGAACCTTGTATCCATATCTTTCCTAGAATACAAAGGAAATAGAATAGCCTTTGTAGATGTTGAAGTGCTATCTTGGTCTAGAGACTCCAACATAGAAAATGCTAGAGTTATTGGAACTTGTGAAGGCAGATTATACAGACTACTAGAACGTAATGATGAAGCTCTTATACATGATGAAGTCAATTCCAGTGAACTTTGGAATATAAGGTATGCTCATATTAACCATCAAGCATTACCTTTCATTAAGAAAGTAGTTGAAGGAATCCCAGAACTAGAATCTACACACGAAGGAATTTGCAGAGGATGTTGTCTTGGTAAAATTGTTAAGAAGCCATTCTCAAGCAACAATAATAGATCTAAGTAAATCCTAGATCTAATACATTCAGATGTTTTTGGTCTGATGCCAGTCAAATATCTAGGAGGTTCTCTTTATTATGTAATCTTCATAGATTATTACTCAAGAAAGACTTGGTTATATATCCTAAAGGCAAAGGATGAAGTTTTCAGCAAGTTTCAGGAATTCAAAGTAGAAATAGAAAACCTCACAAGCAAGAAAATCAAGACTTTGAGAACAAATAATGAAGGGGAATACATGTCCAATGAATTTGTTTCCTTTTACAAATCAATAGGGATTAGGAGGGAGCTAACCATTCCTCATAATCCTCAAAAAAATGGTGTAATGGAAAGGAAGAATAGATCAATTGAGAAAATCGTGAAGGAACTAATGAATGATCAAGGTTTATCCATGTATTTATGGGGAGAAGAAACCATGAAAAGAATATATTTTCAGAATATAAGTCCCCATCACATATTGAAGGATATGACTCTAGAAGAATCCTTCCCAGGAAAGAAACCCAATGTGGAAAAATTAAGAATCTTTGGGTGCCCTATTTACATTGATATCCCCAAGGATAAAAGGAAGAAACTAGAATCCTCAGGAAAGAAGGGCATATTTGTTGGATACAATGAATCATCCAAAGCCTATATAATCTATATTCTAGAACAACATAGTATTGAAGTCAATAGAGACATAACCTTTAATGATAAGATAGCTTTCAAGAAATATATAGAAGAATCCATAGAAGAAGAAGAATATGAAGAGCTTAAAGAAGAAAGCACCTATCTTCCAGAAAGTTAGAATGAAGAACTAGAACAACTTGATCATCTGCTGCAACCATGTGAACCCATTGAATCAGTTAGCGTACCCAAAACTAGAAAGAATCTAGCCTGGCTTGAACCTACTCTACAAGAAGCATAAAGACTCAAATCCCCAAGTGGCACCTTTAGAGAAAGAAAAAATCACAAAAGATTCTCCAGATATGCAGTGTTGGGCCCTTCATTTTTGGGTTGAAGATTGCGCAAGAAGGACTACAGTCCCAGTTTTGGTCAAACACAAGTTGCACAAGCTACAAAAGAGCTAGACAATGGAGCAAGTAAAGGAACAAAAATCGGTTGCGAAAAGGGACAACACAACACCAACGAGGCAAAAACAGCTACAACAGAACAAGAAAGCATGTAGAGCCCAAAATCCAAAAGATTCCACTCAACCTATATATAAGATGCATACTGTTGTAAGAGGGTTGGGTTGGATATTGTTGGTTGGGTTTTTGGATGTTATTGTTGGATGTTAGTGTTGAGTATGGTTGGGTTTAGTTGAGAAAAGGTTCTATAATTGTAATTTGCACACAGTTCTGGGGAAAAGGGTAGATAGATCTCTGTGACATGAGTTTAGAGTCAGGAGTTTGTAAGAGAGTACTGACTTGTATCTCTGAGATTGTATCCGAGAAGCTTTGCTGCTAATATATAAAGAAGGACCCAAGATTTTGAAATTACTATGTCATTCAGTGTTTATGCTTATCAATTGTCTCTTTACAGTACTTCTTGATGCTTTATAAGATCAATATGCTGTCTCTGTGTATAAATGATTCCGCAACTTGGAGTATATTTAGTTCTAGTATGAATGAGTTCAGATTTGTTCTGTAGTTAGTCTGTCTTGTGCAAGATCATGATGAATCTTGAAGGCTCCGGAAACCCTCCTAAGTATTCTCCTTTCCCTTCCCTATCTTTCTGTCTTGGTTGCACTTCGGGTGAGACTTCTTCTCTTCGGAGGAGATGAAAATTCTAGCACTCTAGACTACTTGGTGCCTTTTTTTGGTAACTTGAGAAGTACCTTGGCCTGATCAGTTTCATACCAACAAAATGGTTCCATTGTTAGGAACTACGTTAAAAGGGAACCTGTAGGGAGAATGCTTTTGTGGATTCACAGATCTGATATTCATCACTGGTGGGAGAGAAATTATGATGCCTTCATATGGAAAGAAGCAGAGCTGAGAGGAAAATCTGTGAAAGATACATGGGAGGTAGTCTTTTACTCAGAAATATCGAGTGACCAGTATGAGATATTCTAGGTTAAGTTCTTGGAATAACTTTTCCACTAGATAGATAGGCTCCAAGAAGCTCCAAAATTCCAAGAACAAGTCAAGAAGAACTGTTCTTGGGATACAAAAAATATCACAACACTTCATCGATTGAATCGTTCGGTAATGCGAGCGATCGATTTTTGGGTCAATACAACGTTAGAGGGATGCATTATCGAGTTTGCAGCTGAGAATCACCAATATTTTTCATGGGCATAAGAGGATTTCAAGAGAGACGCAAGGGAAAGACTGTTGAGAGAAATACCTCTGTGGATTAAGGTTTTCTTGATGGAGGAGGGGATGTTGACTATGTACCCGACTGAGATGGAAGTGTAAACACCCCCGCTTGGGGTGGGGTGAGTTTGGGGTGGAGTCATGGCCTGAGAGAGGAGAGAGGGTTATTTGAAAAATGGGAGAGCAGTAAGAAATGGACTCAAGAGATGAGCGAGCTTTGAAAAGATCCTCCATAGTTGAGAAGTGGTGGCACAGTAAGATAAAGAAAGAAGTAAAACAATCAGAGAAGTTGTGGAAAGAAGTCGGACTAGGAGAAGTAGAGGAAGGACAGATGGAAGAGTTGCGAAAGATTAGAAGACAGGAAAGACTGACTAGTCAAAGATTAAGTGAGAGAGAAGCAGAGAGAGAAAAAAGTCCTCGGAAGGTTGGACAAGAGGTAGAAGGTTTAGAAGCAAGGGAAAAGGAACCTGACATGGATCTTGAAGAAGAGAGAGAATATTCAGCTCTGATTCCAGGAAATATCGGGAATCTGGCTGAAGAGACTATTGTAGAGGATGAGAACGAGATCCCCCAGATCAAAGTAACCCACCCCGAATCCAGTGGCACCAACCAACCATACCCCAAGTGTCTTCTATACAAGTGGTAAATTATATACTACCTTCTTATGCTATTCCTATTCCATTACAATCACTCAGTCAACTACAACCGGGAAGCACGAATACTGGGAGGATATTGGGATCCCCTAGTATATCGCAACTAGGACCGTTAGGTTTTATTTTGGTAGGAGCAATAAGATCAACAATGGATGGTAACGAGGGATGTTCGATTGCTCGATACCCATAATTCTGGGGTAAGGGAGATGAAGATGTTGAGAAACATTGGTTCTTATGCGAACCAATCTGGAGGTCCAGAGGGACCCTAGATGCGAATAAATTGGTTGAGTTCCAGATTACTTTGAGAGGTCGTGCTCTCAAATGGTACATGAAGGCCATTGAGCCAGGAGTACCAGGAGTGTAAGGTCAAGCATTCACACTTGAACAAGTATGGACAAAGTTCATAGTGGAGTTTAAGCTACCTCATTCCGAACAACAAGCTCTGTCTGAGTTGTGTGAAATTCAACAAAGGGAATATAGCCAAAAGTTTAAAGATGCTATAGAGAGGTTAGGACATCCAATTCATGAGGAACATCAAAGAGAATGGTATATCTAGGGATTTCTACCTCTGACACAGATTCTGTTAACACAACAACGGATAGCCACTTTGACACATGCCTTGGAAAAATCAATGAAGATTGAAGCCATGGTAGGATATCCGAGGATCCTAAGAGTGACCAGACCCCCATCAGATGCAAATTTGGTGCAACTACAACAAAAAATATCAATGCTTATAGAGAAGATTCAAGAATTGACGATACCCAGACCAAGATGACTGCAAGTCTGGTGTATCGAATCTTACACAGAATGACATATGGTGAATGAATGTCCACAGATGAGGGGAATGGGAAATCCTCAAAATCCGATGGGACCTTCACCAGGATCCATGGGAGGAGTTGCGCAAGTATCCATGAATTTACCATTCCATACCCCAAACCCATATCATGATTTTCCAGGTAATCAAGCAATGCCATCAGTTGAGTATTGTGAGATTTGTCGAATCCATGGGAATGGGCCAAGACAGTGCCCCATTATTCAGAAGCATTCAACAATACTGAATATTGTGCATTGTAATTTTTGCACATCTACTACACATGATGCATATCAGTGTAGAGCGTTGGATGCACTTGCAGATAGGATGGATTGAACATCATTCAGGGTGAATGAAACCCCTCAGGGACCGTGAAGAGGTCGTGGAGGTGGAGCTGGCGGATAATTCAGAGGAGGAAGAACTAGGGGAAGAGGACCAAGTAGATTCTACAACTGTGATGAGAAAGGCCACATGGCTAGAGATTTTCCTCATCTGAGGTGACCATGGTGCTCTCACTACAGAACCAATGGGCATGCAACTGAAGAATTCCCATAACTAATTGAAAAATTTAAATATCAGGTACGTTAATGAGGAACTAACATCATCAGTTCAGAGATAAATATAGTTATTAGAGGAAAACTGCCCAACCTTAATATTGTTACTCAAGGAGGGTCAAAGACCGGTGCAGATGATGAAAATTTACCTCAGATCCAGAAAGCAATGCCTAAGGAGGGCATTTATGATCCTCTGAAACAAAATCTATTATTTAAAAACCCCATAGAAGTATTTTAGAATATCCCTAGCCCTGAGATGCAAGAGAAACCTCCTCAAACTATTGTTTACCCTAATATTGTGCAAGTACCTACTTCACCCCTGTTATAACCCTAAATTGCACCATACATGCTTACCTGGAATCAGGCCAACTCATACCCCTTCCTTGCCAAAGCCATGCTGAACAAACTCTTAAAAATCCTCTTAAATCAAGTGAAACGCACCCTAACTCACTATTGCACGCGTTGGAATGATGGCAGGCCTACTACTGCACGCGTTGGAACGCTGGCAGGCCTACTACTGCACGCACGAGTTAACTCTATGCCAGCCAACGTTCCAACGCATGCACAAAAACAGGAAAGTTGCCGACGAGACAAAAAGCTTTGGGTCAGTTAGCTGAAATTCCCAGCCATGCATGGCCGAGAGTTCATCCAAAACCCTAGCTCCTTCTAGCCTATAAAAGAAGGGGTAGGGGTACTATTTGGAGGAGGAAAAAGATAGCAAAGAAACTCTGCCCAATTGCCGAATCCATTTGTCCCAACCCTTTAGCATTTCCTCAAGCCTAAACGAGAATTCAAGCAAAGCAGTTGGAGGACAAAGAAGAGGAGGAGCCCAAGATCAGGATCGAGGAACGGTGGCCGGTCTCTATCATTATTGTAAGTTGATTCATCTTGAGATTAATAAAAGAATACTTTTCCCGTCCCAATGCACGAGTAATACATATTTTATTTGATTTATTATTAATCTCTAACCCTTAGGTAGAAAAATAGCATGCATGCGTAGTGTTTTGTGTTGATTGTAGGATTGTCTTTGGAAGGAGCAGCGAAAGCAAGCGGATAAAGCACAACGGAGGATCTTCACCAAACATCGATAAAAAAGGTTAGTAGGTCTTTTCCATGCTTGTATGTGAAAAAGGGGTTTGAGTATTGGGGTGATAGGTTAAAAGTGTTTTCTTTAAGGTCATGATCTGCATACAAGTTCAACCCTAGCTTGTTAGTCCATAGGGTATTATTTCCCAACAACAGAATTGGCGACTCCACTGGGGATATTACTCTTAGGGTTTCCGGATTTCAGTGAGGTTTTTGGGTAGTTTAAAGGAGTAGATTCTTTGTTTCTTTGTTTGTTTGTTTTCTGTTAGGTCAGAGCTAGCAGGGAACCTGGTTCTTAATACCAGCTTTTCCTTGACTGTTGCTTGACATTTGTTATCGGGACACATAGAGGTACACGTGGCCTGTAGAAGGCCTGCACACGTGTAACCCACGCCCTAACCTTCTTCAGCCCGCGTTTGAACGCTTGCTGTAGAGGTTTCAGTAGCGTGTAGGACTCAGAAAGCTTGAGAGGCAGTCTTCTCTTCCCTATCAGAATTTTACCTTCTCAGGGGGCTTTCTGGATCCTGTCTGGGTCTTGCTGGTTCACTGTCTTGTTTTCAGTCTGCTTTATTGTGTTTGATTTTTCATTTATTTTCCTTTTCTATTAAAGAAGAAGCATCCAAGCCTTTCAGAGACCTTGGTTGTCAATACCAAAGGCCTTTTTCAAGTTTGGGCTGCCTGTGTTTTGTTTTATCTTAGCATTTAGACAGACCCGCAGCCTGTTCAAGTTTAGCCCGCGGGTACCTGCGTGTTGTTGTATCTCAGCACACGTTTGCACGCGTGCTGTTTCAGTGACAGTCATGGGCTTGAATGGTTGCTTTTCAGCCTGGGTGGGGTGGTCATCCCCTCCTGTGGTGAGAAGTGTGCCTTTCAGGGTTTTGATTCTAGGGTGAACAGTCAGTAGGTTAGGGCCTCCTATCCTTAGCTTGTGTTTTACATAGTTGATGTTTTGATAGAAAAGACAAAAGAAAAAAAATTGTTTTATGGTTTTTAGAGAAGTGTTAGAATCGGTGCTTTCTTGATAGCCTTTGTGCGTATTTTATTTGGTTCTTTGCGATTTGCGCTTTAAGCCAGAATTTTATTTTGTTTTCTTGGTTTGGTGCTTGTCGGCATTTTTCCTTTATTGCTTCATTTTGCAATTAAATAAAAAAAAAATTCTCTTTTTCATTTTCTTCTTTGTTTGAAGATTGTGTGGTTGCATCAGTAGCTAGGAAGAAGTCTTTTTTCATAAGTTGTTTTGCAGTGCATTTAGCGCATAAGTAGCTCACAGATTGAGTGAAATTCCTTTATGTTTTCCTGCATGAAATCTTAGAAAATTCAAAAAGAAAAAGAAGTCTTTCTTGTTGAAAAGTTGCTGGTTTTTGCATTTTTGTAAAAGTTTTTGTTTCCAAGCATTTCTTATTAATTTTTGCTTTGAGACTTTACACATCATCAGTTTCACCTTCATACCTGTGACGTAAAAAATCCCATTAAAAGCAACGCTAATTAAAAACTATTAGAATTTTTGTTTGTAGGGTTCATACACTAGCTCAGGACTAGGGCCTTGGAATAGGTTAGAGAGTAAACTCTCCAAGGCCACTCAAACCCAACATTGGAGTCTGTCATAGGGAGTGTAGAAGTCCAGTTACAGAAAGTTATCCGGGACCCCCCTCTAACACAGGGGCTAAACACAAAATCGCGTAAGGAAAGGTAGCAGAGATAACCCCTCCAAAGCCGGACCGAGCGTAGTGGAGAACACATATCGAGGATTTGTTGAGGGATTCCGTCGTTTTCATTTTCCACGGGGCTTCATGGGTCTTGAATCCATTCGAGGTCCTCAGTTTTATTCCAGACCATTTTCTCTCGATACCCTTGATAGGTTTCAGGCTTGATACCCTGCTCATTGTGGTCTACCCGACTATCGACTGTACCCGCCTGGTGACTGTTCACATGCTGGCAAACTAGTTGCCAATCTTTTCTAGGGACATACACGGGTGACTGCAGGGGTATACCATGGTACCTAGGACAGACATCGGGCCACGCTTTGTAGAGTATACCCAGAGGGTGCTTCCGTATTCGAGTTGCACTTGCATCGGTAAGTTGCTCTAGTGTTGGTTGTTGTAACTCTTCTTCAAAATAGTTAGTGTTTGCTTGTCTTATCTCATAGGGGCTTTCTTTTAGTGTGTGTTACTGTTTGTTCGTGTAGAATACCTTAGCGTGTCGTGAATCTTCTCACACAGTGGAGGATTCAGAGCTCCATCGGTCACGAAGGATTCTGGGCCTACCGCCGGTTATACTGGAGCCACCCCCACCACCATTGAGGTGGAAGCTAGACCAACAAGGGTCTTTCGAAGCAACCGAGTTTCTAACCATTGAGCCCAAACAAACCACAGAGGAATCAATCGCTAATATTGGATTGGTTGAAACCCCAAACACTGATATCTGGACACCGGTTATTGTACCAGTCCAATTTACCGAACTCCTGTCAGTGCCTCACACAGCTATGGAAACAAATGMTGTTACTTCCTCTGGGAATTCTTCCATTCCCACCACCGTTGCTACCACAGGAGAAGCATCTCTTAACTTTCYGCCGTCGGTTCGGACCACCATGGTTCCGGCCGCAACTACGTTGCAAAGTGGACCAACCCCATCTATCATGGCGGCCACAAATCCCTTCACACCTAGTGCGACAAGCTCTCCGTTTTCATACGGTATGCCTAGTTCAGGTACAAGTCCTGCACTCACTTACTCCACTTTACAGACTTTGGGTCTGGGGGCAGGGAGCTCTAACGCTCCTCTGCAAGGTCAACTTGGGGGCATTCTTGTCCCTTTTAATGCTTTTCCTTACGCTGGAGGTCATATCTCTCCTTCGTCTCCTTCGCTTGGTGGATTGCATCAGCAGTCTGCTGGGCAGCCTGCACACACGAGTTCATTTGGAGCCGGGAGTCAAGGAACACCTGCACAAACTCAGCTGGTAGGTTCATCACCGTTTGTTTGGAACAGGACGTTTGGTAACAACACTTTCACATCCATTGCTTTCCCATCTGGGGGAAATCCCATATTTGGACAGTCTACTACGGCGTAGGGTACTATTCCTGTGTCGGGGGCACATATACCAGGACCTTGGAACTCAAGACAAGGATCCGTTCCCTCATCTGGAATTCTGTTCTGGGGTAATTCTTTCCACAGTCAATGGAACCCTGGACAGAATTCTATGCCTCTCCCATTAGGACCGGCATCTGGTAATCCTTCCCAAAGTCCATCAAACACGATGAATCCCCAACATCTTATGTCCTTTATGGGGAATCAACCAATGATGTCTCCACAGATGCAAAATCCTTACGCTGGTCAGGGCCATGGTTTCTATCAGAATCCGGGCCAGCAGCCAAACTTTTCCTGGCAACCTGGTGCCAGTCAAACTCCAGGACCCTTTTTTCCAGGCTATCAACAGCAACCTAAACTACCATTCCTAGCGACGTTACACTTGCCCGATTTGACATGGTTGTTAAATGATCTTATCTATCACGATCCACGTTGGCCTCCTATGCCAACAAAGTTTCCTTCGGACATTCCAAAGTTCGAGGCCAAGCCTAACGAAGATCCAGGTGATCAAGTGACTACTTTCCATATTTGGTGTTCATCTAACTCATTGAAAGATGACTCCGTCCAGTTGCGATTGTTTCAACGCACTCTTATCAGGAGTGCCGCAAAATGGTACATTGAGCTTGATCGCTCACGATAGTCTTCTTTTGGTGAATTGGCTATGGATTTCCTTAACCATTTCCAGTTACCTGTGAGATACGACGCCGGCACCGAGTTGCTAGCCAACTTCGAACAGATGACAGCAGACCATATCTCGGATCATATCCGAGAGTGGAGATGCTGAAAGAGTCTAATCAAGGTACCCGTCCCACCAGCATTCCTGCTTGAGTGGTTCCTTAAGTCTTTAGTTCCGCAGTTATCCAAAGACGTCGCGACTTCAGGGGTTTTCTCCGAGGAATATGCCATCATGAGGGCTCAAAAATTTGAGCTTATCTATTCTCAGTCTGGTTTACTGTACAACATCCCGTCGGATGCACCACGGTCGATACTGGATAAAACTAGACAGAGAGCTTGACCACATGCCGATGGTATTGTTGGTTCCGCACAAACTAAGCCCACTGAGCAATTGACTAAACAATTGCAACAGTTATCTATACAACACTCAGCGGCTAGCCAGACTACTGCTTTGGTTGCTCCTCTTACCCAAACGTCGGAAGTACACTCCATGCATATGACTAACCCAAAGGCCACCCAGCATCCTAAAGGGAAGAAAAAACAACGCAAAAAGGGTAAGGGGGATACGAAACCTACTGATAATGATGGCAAGGGCACCACGGAAAAGCGAAAGGCGAGGTATCTGTGCAACTTGTGTGCGGAAAACCACCCAACCCATCTATGTCCTCGACTTGCAGAGGCCTAGAAGTTTGTCACATAGCAACAACAAGCCGTGTTGACTAAACCCTTTCAGCATGGGCAAAATTTAACTCAAGCCTCTACAAGTGCCGAAGGGGGCAGTCAGGAAACCTTCCCTCCTCCAAACAACTCCTCATCCGCGAACGTATATATGGTTAGGGGTGATTCTTTAGTAACGACTAGAGAGCATGACTATAGTAAACCAAGCGCCTATGATAAGGGTAAAGAAGCCGAGATCCCATCTCTTCCTCTACAGATCGAGAAGACATTGGGAGAAATGATGACACACATTCCAAAAGGTGCGTTTAAGAGAGCTTCTCACAATCCAAATGCAAGGGCCTCCCAGAACTACTCTGTGGTGGAAGATTTATCACAAACCCCTTGCGCTATGTCTGCTTTGGAGGTCCTCCAAAGTTGCCCTGCTCAGAGGAAAGCCTTGTTGACTGCTTTAGGATCTACTGAGACTTGTAACCCGAGTACCATCATGTTAGATACGACTGACTTGAAACCTCATTTTCCTTACCACGTCGCGTTTTAGATAGTAGTGGATCACCCCACGAAAACTTTTACATGGAATATCTACCGCACAGTGGTCAACGAGGGCACTTCGACTTGCGTTATGTCATTAGCATGTTGGAAAGCCATTGGTCAGCCTGAGTTGTCTCCATCACCTACTCTCCTTACTGCGTTCGACGGTCGTTCTTTCCGACCACATGGCATCATTCCTTCTTTCCCTATGCAGTTAGGAGGAAAGACCGTGTGCGTCGAAGTAGAGGTAGTCGATGCCCCCATCAACTACAATCTCTTGTTAGGGTGTAGTTGGACTTATGCTATGCAAGCAGTGGTCGCTACAGTTTTCCAAGTCTTATTGTTTCCACATGAAGGCCGGATAGTGACCATTGATCAGTTGTCCTTCTCTCTACCTGACCCAGCCTTGGGGGCATCCATGGTTCCCATGATAGATAATCCTCAAGCTGGTGTCATTAACGTAGGAGTTGGTTTGTTCCCATCTTTGATGGGTACTTTCGATTTCCCACCTCCTCATGGCGATGTCAAGTTTATATCGAATCACCACAAGGCTGAGATTTTTCATGTTTCGTCGTTCCACACAACTTACTTTGAGGATCCATGGATTCTTCCTTCCCCATCAGCCACGATGGATGAGATAGGGCACTCCGGCATGCCCATGCCCTTGTCGGCTGCTGAAGTAGCGTACTCTTTAGTCCAACAAGCTTTAGCTACTCCTGATCCGACTCCCACACAAGAGTTGGATCCACTTCCAGAGCCTATCTGGGCTCAGGATTCTCTTGCTACCACCGATTCGGTAGACTTAGTCTTGCCTTCTGATGAAGCATTAATCGAAGCAATGACTAGTCTGGACAAACCTTGGGATGATCTTCATCACAGATCATACTTCCTCCCAGAGCTACACCGAATCGAGGCAGGCGATTCACTATCACCATGACGGGGGATCAGCCGTGTCCTATTAACCTCTTAGCTACCCAGGAAATTTATGCTGAGGGGAATATGGCGACTATCGCTAAAACTATACCTATCGATATCTCCCGAAACCATGGCATCATGGAGAATGTCTTCGTCGGAGCGGATTTCTCCCCCGAAGAGATTCAGATTTACACGGATCCTTGCAAAGAATTTCGCGATGTTTTTGCCTGGTCTTACAAAGAGATACCTGAAATCGACCCACAAAGTGTCAATAATGAGCTAACTTTGTTGTTTTTCAAGCTTGCTTTGAGATACAAAAGCAACATCCGGCGAGACTGTATTTATGCTTTTCGATCTCGTCTGGATTAACTGAGAAAAGTAACCATTATGGAGTCTTCTTTAAGCCCTTTTTAGACTCCTTAAATATGAAAAGATTGCCGAGTGACCTTGTTTCTTCACACTCATTAAATTGGTCCATAAGAACATTTCGTAAACAGGTCTCCTTTTAATCCCTTTTCAGACCCTCTAACCTGAAAAGATTGCCGAGCGATCTTGTGGCCTTTCACACTCGTTAAACTAAAATTTGAAGTCACGTCTGTCCGACAGTAGTTTACCCCTTTTTTGGTATGGATGGTCAACTGTAAGAACAAAGGAATACTTTATTGAATGTCCATTCTTTAGAAGAGTATCCTCAGGTATAATTTTATTCGTTTTTCGGGCCTGAGGGACTAAATTTATGAAAAGGAAACCCCCCCGGAGTCCATAGTTAAGCTCTTTTCAGACTCCCTAAAATTGAAAAGATCGCCGAGTGACCTTATTCTTTCACACTCGTTAAATTGGTCTAGAAGAACATTCTTGACAGAGTCCATAGTTAAGCTTTTTTCAGACTCCTTAAAACTGAAAAAATAGCTGAGTGATCTTGTCCTTTTCACACTCGTTAAAATGGTTTTGAATCAACGTCTAATTGGTGCTAG
Source organism: Picea glauca (assembly GCA_000966675.3). Lineage (NCBI taxonomy): Eukaryota > Viridiplantae > Streptophyta > Pinopsida > Pinales > Pinaceae > Picea > Picea glauca. The sequence continues at coordinate 90,988 of JZKD02S1710750.1, forward strand.
TTTACCCCTTTTTCGAACCGACTAGACTATTGACGAAAAAGGTACCCCAATGGAGTTTCCTTTTATGCTTTTTCAGACTCTCTAAATATGAAAAACCATCGAGCTTACCTTCTCTGGGCTTGTTAAACTTACATCGAAGGATGTTACCATTGTGTGTTCTATCAACCGCATTTGCATCCTTTACCCATCAGCCTAGTAACAGTTTGCCTTTGCGTCTTAACACCTTTGGCCACTGGAGGATTTTTCCCGAGTATCATTTCCCTAGAACATCAATCTTGTCCTTGTGCCTTGAGCTTGTATGTTTTTTGTACTCGTTCCTCCATTGTAACGTAATATTCCTTTATTCTTTTTTACAAATCATCAAAAAAGAACAAAAAAAATTAAATATACCCCAAAAAGAGGATGGGAAAAGTATTTTCTTTATTGGCAGCATAATGAGTCACCTTGGATAAAGCACATCTGTCCGTTTGATTCATCAGACAATGTTATGTAGTATGACCTTAGGAAGTTTTGCTCGCTATATAAAGTTGTGTCCTCCACCGTTTGGTTACTCTTCAAAACATATGGAGAGTTTGCGTTGCCTCCTGCTTCGTAGACTTATGATTAACAGATATGCTTCCTGAGTCTTATCACTTGTCGTTCTATTATCCAAGGGAAGTTTTTCACTAATCCTGAGTTGCCCCCTCTGCAATATGTCTCTTGTCCGCATACTCGGCTATCCTGAATGTCCAATCAATTCCTTGTTCGAAATCACTGAAGCCTTCAGTCTGATCATCAAGATTATCAATTTTGTCCATGCCCGACGAGCCGTCGAAGACCTCTGGGTAGTGCAGTCGTACACTCATATTACACTCCTACCTGATTTTTGAAGATTTTGAAGTTTTTGCTTGAGCTATGAAGTCCTCATCTCTAGCCATCAGACCTTATCAACTTCTACGAAGATGGATACTTTGCATGTATATCTTTTTGATTTCGAGATGTAGATCTGCTGTGTATTATTTGCGGCTACACTTTATATATTTATATGACATGGATCTACAGTGTATTTGATTGGTAGCCATGCGTTTTATTTTATCTTGAGCATGGGTATGCCCGCCTCGGTGAGACATTTGATATTTTTTGCAGATGGCACCTCCTGATTCCTGATTTCTGGGCTCACTCATTCAACATATCAGTACAGATTGGTAAAGAATTGGTAATGTATTTCGGCCATCAGATGCTCTTCTGACCTCACACATTAGGGGGCATCTGT
>JZKD02S1710750.1:92289-141259 GCA_000966675.3 Picea glauca
CGAGAGTTCGTCCAAAACCCTAGCTCCTTCTAGCCTATAAAAGAAGGGGTAGGGGTACTATTTGGAGGAGGAAAAAGATAGCAAAGAAACTCTGCCCAATTGCCGAATCAATTTGTCCCAACCCTTTAGCATTTCCTTAAGCCTAAATGAGAATTCAAGCAAAGCAGTTGGAGGACAAAGAAGAGGAGGAGCCCAGGATCAGGATCGAGGAACGGTGGCCAGTCTATATCATTATTGTAAGTTGATTCATCTTGAGATTAATAAAAGAATACTTTTCCCATCCCAATGCATGAGTAATACATATTTTATTTGATTTATACTTAATATCTAACCCTTAGGTAGAAAAATAGCATGCATGCATAGTGTTTTGTGTTGATTGCAGGATTGTCTTTGGAAGTAGCAGCGAAAACAAGCGGATAAAGCGCAACGGAGGATCTTCACCAAACATCGATAAAAAAGGTTAGTAGGTCTTTTCCATGCTTGTATGTGAAAAAGGGGTTTGAGTATTGGGGTGATAGTTTAAAAGTGTTTTCTTTAAGGTCATGATCTGCGTACAAGTTCAGCCCTAGCTTGTTAGTCCATAGGGTATTATTTCCCAACAACAACCCCCTGCATCAAAAACCTTGTAGTCCCGATGAGACAACCTAAGAAACCACAAAATGTAGTCAACCTTTGGTTTCAATTATTTTATGATATTCTTGGGAATGACCAGTTGACATAAAATTTGCGCAATGCACTGTACCTAGTTCCAGGGAATGAAGAATCTCCATAAACAGTAATAAGGACTAATCTTCTTGAGAAGAATACCCAGAGAGTGTAGAGAAGTAAAGTACGAACTAGAAAAGAGTTTATATTAGCATCCTAGCTAGATGAATTTGAGATTAAGGATGTTATGTTAGATATAGGATCTGATGTTAATATATTGAATAAAAAGACTTGGGAAGCCTTAGGAAAACCCTAGTTGACATATTCCCCAATCCAACTAAGAATGGCCAATCAGTATTGTATTTTCCCAATAGGAAGACTGGAGAATGTGGAAATAGATGTTGTGGGAGTGAAGACTATAGCTGATTTTGAGGTGATCGAAATCATTAGGGATAAGAGCCCTTATCCCACACTACTTGGTATTGATTGGGCTTACGAAAACTATGCGATTATTTACCTAAAGAAAGACATTATGACATTTGAAGCAGATGGAATAAAAGTAGGTCAACCCTTGGATCCGTATGTAGTCCCTTGATACATGGAGCCAATGGACAAAAATATGGAGGGAGAAGACTTGGATCAATTGTAAACTATAACAATGGGAAGGAGAGAAGACTACATCCTACTGTTGATGGATTAGTAAGTTGGAGGAGCATACAATTAGAAGACAAAGATTCAGAACTGACATTTGACAGATGGCAAGAAGGTTCATATGAAATATTTTCAAGAAGATGCGTAACTGTCAGAGAAACTAGATGGGTTCGAACCAAGGTTAGAGAAGACCTAATATATGATGGTACCTCAGGATTTGACAGTTTTCTGGTCAGCATGGAATAAAATATAGTGGAGGATCAAAGGATCTTAGTGTTGGATTTATCCCTCTAGGACACTCCTGCTAGATGGTGGACCAATCACAAAGATTTAATTGAGAACTAGGACGATATGAAGCAAGCTATCTGATATAGATTTTAAGATAAGGAGCAACTGGAATTAGAGATGTGAATGGATTTCCATGTTGTGCAACTGTTCAATGGACAGTCTGATCCTAAAGCACATATTGAACAATGCATGAGATAGTGGCAAGTTGTGGAAATACCATCTTTCTTCTGGGTTCAATTATTTCCCCATTCACTAGGTCTAATTCCAAAAGCTTGGTATATACATGAAGAAACTAGAAGACAAACCAGTGGCTAGAAAACATTGGCATATCACTTTTGCAAGGACTTCTCATTTACAAGTAAGTACCCTGAGCTTAAAGAAGTCCTGCAAAGAATAAAAGAATTCCTTTTTATAGATACTGGTGAATGGAAATTAGACCTAGTGGTATGTGCAAAGCATAGCCAAGAACTTCAATTTAACCTTCACCTAATCTTGGATGAGAGACCTATAGAATGCTATAAAATTGAGAAGGATTTGGAAAGCTCGGATGATTTAGAAGAATTGAGAAACTTAGACATTAAGGAAGCAAAGAAATCCAGAACATTATACCCAATCATACTGATGGTTCTTATAATTATCCATTGAAGTTGCACAAAGTCAATATAGGGACCACAGAGAAACCTAAGATAACTATGGTTGGAGATTACTGGGATGAACAAACTAGCCAATAAATACATACCTTGTTGCAAGAGTATGAGGACTTGTTCCCAAAGACATTTTCAGAGCTAAAAGGGATTAAAGGAGCTATGGGAGAGATGGAAATTGAACTAAAACTAGGATCAAATCCTATAAGGCATAGACCATATCACCTTAAACCCAGAGTAAAAGAGAAGGTTAAAAGGGAAATAGACAAGATGATGGAAGCTGGAATTATTTTTGTAGTGGAAGAAGAAGAATGGGTTAGCCCAATAGTCATCTAGAGAAATAAAGACACATAGGACATTAGAGTGTGTGTACACTACAAAATCCTTAATTCTTCTTGTGTGCATGACCCTTTCCCAACACATTTTACTGATGAAGTGCTAGAATATGTTGCGGGGAAATAATCTTACTCATTTAAAGATGGATTTTTGGGGTATCACCAAGTAAGGATTGATGAAGAAGACAAAAGGAAGACCACATTAATAACATAATGGGGGTCATTTTCATATAATGTGATGCCATTCGGACTAAAGAACGCCCCAACAGTTTTTTCCCGGATTGTAATAACATTCTTCCGAGAATTTATCCACAATTTTATAGAAGTTTATATGGATGATTGGACGGTATATAGTCTGCTCAAGGAACATGTAGCGCTACTATGTATGATGTTTAACAGATGTAGAGAATTGAAGATATCGTTGAACCTCAAAAAGTGTATCTTCTGTGTGCCACATGGAAATTTGTTAGGCCACATATTATGCTAAGAAGGAGTACTAGTAGACCCAACCAAAGTTGCAGTTATTGTGAACATGCTGCCACCGATGAGTGCTAAAAAGTTGCGCTCCAAACTGGGGCACACAGGGTACTATCGTAGGTTTATCAGAAGATATGCAAACATTACTACAGCTCTGGAAAATCTACTAAAGAAGTACTAAGTGTTCCAGTGGACCCCAGAGTGATAAAGAGTTCGATATCCTAAAGGAAAATATTAGCACGACACCTATTATGATATTTCCAAACTGGGAAAATGAATTTCATGTGCACGTAGACGCATCAGGTATTTCCTTGGGAGCCATATTAGCGCAACTAGGAGATGGAGCCATGGATCATCCTATCTATTTTGCTAGCAGGAAGTTGTCGCAAGATGAGCACAACTATACAACCACAGAAAGGGAGGATTTAGCTATGATTTACGCTCTGCAGAAGTTTATACATTATTTTTTAGGTTCTCATTTTAAGTTCTTTACTGATCATTTTGCATTAAAATATCTAGTTAAAAAGTCTATTTTGGAAAGAAGAATTTGTCGATGGTTGTTACTATTTCAGGAATTTTCATTTGAAGTGACCATTAAGCCTGGAAGATGAAACATGGGGCCTAATCACCTGTCTAGATTAGAGTTAGGAGAAAGGGGCGAAGCATTCGATGAACAACTCCCAGATGCAAACTTGTTCTGGGTTGAGGCCATACCAAAATACCTGGAAGACATAACAGTCTTCTTAAGTACAGGGGCCTGCCCAGAAATGTACTCCACAACTCAGAAACATCATATGGTGGTTAGAGCAATGGACTATCAATTGATTGTGGGGCAATTGTATAAGTTGGGACTAGATAGTATCCTTAGGAGACGTGTCTTAGATCATGAAATACAAGACATACTATGGGAGTTCCACAGTGGAGTTGTGGGAGGTCATGTTAGAGGAAAGGCCACTGCGCATAAAATTCTCCAAGATGGACTATGGTGGGCCACACTCTTCAAGGATGGAAAGGCATATGCTAGATATTGCGATGTTTTTCAAAGAGTGGGTAAGCCATCAAGACAAGATGAATTTCCTCTTTAGCTAGTTCGAGCTTTAAAATCATTTGAGAAATGGGTGGTTGACTTCATTGGGCCAATCAACCCCACAACTAAGCATTCGAAGGATATGTATATTATTACTGCAATTGATTACCTTACACGTTGGGCTTAGGCAATAACTGTTCAATATTGTTCGACTGATACTACTGGTAGGTTCATTTTTGAAAATATTATCACTCGGTTTGGATGTTCTAGGAGTCTGACCAGTGATCAGGGTGGTCATTTTATCAGTAGTACAATAGAAAATCTTACATCAGAGTTCTTTATCCAACATCATAAAAGTATCCCCTACCATCCATAAGCCAATGGAATAGTAGAATCGTTTAACAAGATTCTGGAGAGAGGATTAATGAAGGTTTGTTGCGCAAACAGGGAGTATTGGGATGAAAAAGTCCCAACAGTTTTATGGGCTTACATGGAAACCACAAAGAAAATCCACAAGTACACTCCATTTCAGCTAGTTTATGGGAAAGAGGTTGTGGTACCTACATAATTCATTACTCTGAGTCTATATATTGCACATATTACACACATGTCAGAGGATGAATCAGTTGCACAAAGGCTCATGGAATTGCAAGAACTGGAAGAGACCAGGCTTTTAGCATACTTCCATCAATCAGTTGATAAAGTAAGGAAAAAATCTTGGCATGACAGACACATTAAGACCAAAGAATTTGTGCAAGGAGACAACGTCCTACTTTATGACATTCGGTACCAGAAACATCTAGGCAAGTTGCACATGCATTGGTTGGGACCATTTATAGTTGCGGAGATCTGACCGTCTGGAGCAGTCAGACACTCGCAACTGGATGGTATGTTGTGTCCAGGTTGGGTGAATGGTACTCACCTAAAACTCTATATGTCTATGAACGGAGCTAAAGGACTGGTGATCTAGTCCGAAGGAACATGTATAGTAGTTAGATTTGAGTTTTTGCAATTTCTGTGAATTTAGTTAATAAAATCGAAGAGTGCATTGTTGCGCTGTGACATGTAGTTCATTTTTTTATGTCTACGTGTTGTTTGATGCAAAAATGCATACTCAGCAGCGTAGGATTAGAAGAACCACAAAGATATTAATGACAATCATTAAATGTGACGGGGACCCTTTTTGGTCAAAGGGAGATCGAATCCAGACGCAATCCTAGTCCATGTGCCACACGAACCCAGTCCATTCATAGCCTTTATTACTGCTACAGTAACCCGTCCGAATTCTGTTAAACCATAAATCCGCGATACACAAAGATGCCATCGGTATTCACGCCAGGATTCTCATCCATTAAACGATAAGGTCTGGAATCGGCCATGTCTCTGACCAACTTGCCCAGTAAATGCCGAGATCACCCAATAGATTTACCCCGTTAACCAGTCTCGTCAGACAAGTTAGATCCAAGTTGCATCTATAGGGTTAATGATGAATATCAGTTATTACAAAACTTGCCAGCTAAGCCCAGGTATAAGGTTTTGTGAACTCGGGGTAGGACGCATTGTTTCCCAGAGAGAATTTAGTGATTTGTGAATTCTGAATTGTGAGAAAACCTATGTAATCCCTCGACCCTCGTTTGTGATCCCCAATCCCTATTTTTCTTATGGAATTTGCTAATAGTTCTGTCTCACCATGCCGAGAACTAAAGGGAGAAGAAGTGTCATTTCAAAGGATGCAGTACCAGATGAGCCCTGTGACCCCCAGGTCAAGATCATGGGTGATCTCAAAGGGAAGGCTGAGCAAGTCAAGCTCCTCGACCTTGACCTGACAGACCAGGTTCTATTCCCTCAAATGAATATCGATGTCTTCTGGAGTGTCTCTCTAGACGAGTTGGGGGGCATGCAGTTTTTTCCAAATCTCAAATTCATTAATCTGTTTAACTCTACCATTATGAACCTTAGGGTTTTGCCAGTTTTTGACACCATTGGAGAATTTGTGAGGCGTATCGAGTTCCTCATTAGAAGGGTACACAATAGAAGCCTGTGGTTGAATATGAGATATCTAATTCATGCATAAGACATCCAACAACTTATTGGACTATCCATCGAAGGTGAGGATGTGTTCAAAGGTTTCCAGGGTCCTAATAAGCATGGAAAGAAGAAGGGGGAGTCCAGTTTATATGAGTGGTTTCATACACAGAAGGGGGGGGGGCACACAACCAATATTGACCCTATACTACCCGAGATGGTCAGGACCGGTTGTTATACAATTTCTAGCAAGGTCATTAGGTCTTACTACAAAGGAGAGTGTACATTGGATGTCTTATCAGTGGTATATTTTTGCACCAATGGTGCTGTCTTAAACTGGTGAAACTATTTACTAGAGGAACTCCTGGTGGCTTGGAAGGAAGCATAGGAGAAGGGTGGCACTTTCACTTATGGCTACTTGTTGCTTGCATTTACAATGCTAAAGTGGATGCCACCCGTAGGAAGACCATTGTCTCTAGCATATAAAGGGTGATTGGAAAAGATGTTCAAGCCTTGTAACTCAAGGCCGGACTCAGAGACCACTGCCTTCAACAACACAACGTTCTTCACATGGTAAAATAGGTTTCTCGACACAACTCAGAGGTTGTGCATTCCATAGGAATTTCTCAAACGCAACACACAGAACATTGCATTCAACATGAACCACCACCATACATTCGTGTGGCCAAGGTATGCCAATAGAGAGGAATTTCACTCACACATGCTTCCATTCTACTTAGATGAGGATGCCTTCGACAAGGAGGTTATGTCATGGCCTGGAGTCAAACACAACCCATGCAATTTGGGGATGCATTACCTTCTACCTATAAAGTTATTGAAGAAGAGGGGTCAAGAAGTAGAGGTAGGACCGATTTCAAGCCCGGAGGTATAGAAGAAAGAAGCCCCAGTACAGATGGACTCCAATGAGGAGGAAGAGATGCAGACACTGGAGAACAAGAAGAGAACACTACCTATGTTCCCGCAACTTCAAGAGAAAGCTATGTTGACAGGTAAGGATTTCAACAAAATTCTCATCACTGCATTCATCACAGAGCCAATGACCAAGAAACCCAGGATAGGGATCTCCCCGAGCAAGGTTCTGAACCCCTAGCCCATTTCATCCACCATTGCTCGCACTTGCTCGATGGCTCGAGTAGCCCACATTATACACATCTAGGATGATATTGATCCTAAAGCCACTCCATCCATTACCATCATCAATGAGCAACCTCCATCACCACCACAACCCCAAACGCCACCTCAAGAAATTGCCATTCCATCCCAAACCATTGACCTAGAACCCATGTAGTTGGATCCCCAGAGATACCCGAGAAGAGACAAGAATTCCCTGGTCCAAATCGAGAATTACCCAAACATAGGCTAGAACTTACTGGCCCAAGCCCTGAAGCCCAGGACCAACAAATCATACCCTTTATGCCAATTCAAGACACTCCATATTCAACGGATATGCAAGCAGGACAAAATATGCAAGTCCTAAGTCCTCCACACACTTCCTCAATGACTAAGTTTGAGGGTGCTATTGTAAGCGCAACCCTAGAAGCTGAGTTCCACAAAGAGGCAGAGATACTATAGGTTCAAAAGGAACCTGAGATGGCCTCAAGACAAAGAGCAACATCGATATAGGAACAAATGGAGCTAGTCCTCCAAAACCATCAATAGTGTACATAGTTGCTGCAACTTTGCTCAGCCAGAACATACATTCTAACGTTCCTACCCTCGGCGTTGAGGTTGAGGCTTGCACCAGGACCATCTATAGAAGAGAAGGAGGTAGAGACTTCTTCAGAGCATTCAACAGTTAGTGGAATTCCACTATAGGTTCGAGTACCCAGGGAAGCCACCCCTTCTTCTGTTGGCCTTGCATAGTGGCCAACAACACATCTAGTTAGAATGATCAGAGCCTCAATTGATCAATTGGAGTAGAGGATCTAGCAGGCTGAAAGGACTGCAGAGTTCACAATGGAGGAAACACTCCTTTATCAAGCATGTAGAACATAGGAATAATATGCCAAGATCCAGGTGGAGCAGAAACTGGAAAGAGTCCAGGAGAAGCTTGTTGAAGCCTAACTGGAAATAAGGAAAGGAGCACCACAACTTCCAGAGGCCAGTGTTGTAGGAGAGCCTGAGCATCAAATCGAGCTACTTCAGGGAGTATGGTCAAAACTGGCCATTCGCGCAGAGAAGCTGGAAGTGCAGTTGTGGGAGAGTCAGCAAGAAGAAGAGAAAAAACCTTAGAAGCTGCAAGAGAAGATGGAGAAAATAGTGCTGGAAGGTAACAATTCTTGATCAACACTACACAAGAGCACAACCAAGTGCATAAAGATATTTATAGAAGTCAATGACTGGATGGGAATTATCGCAAGGCGTAACCAAAATCTCGAGGATGTGTGTGCAAGAATACAATTGCTCAATGAGGAATTTATGCTGAGTCTAGATCCGCTAGATCAACAGGAGAAATTTGATCAAATACAACAAGCAGGCAATGAGTTGAAAACTCTGTTTGAGGCACAATCCGTAACCAAGAAGGAGTTGTGCAAATTTTGACTTGTTGTCGAGACAGTGTATATGAAAATGCATCAGGTAGATGCTACATATGACTTTGAATGAAACTCTCTAGTCACATCCAAGCCCAAAGGATGTATCACAGATGTGACTCAGTAGTTTTTCATTGAAGCCTCACTCTTTTCCAGGAAGTGGCAGGATAAAATTGGGAGTTTCTAGAAAGTCAGGAAGTGGGCCTTGGAGTTGGTCCCAGAGTTGGGCCCTTCCTTTGAAGAGGCAGAAAAAGAGAAAGCGCAAGCAGAATATGAAATAAAAGAGGAGAAGGAGGACATGGGAAAGCAACATGCACTCCTAGAAGCTTTGAAATATCCAAGTACTTGCCTTGAGGGCGAGTCAAGGCTTGTGGTCAGAGCCTATTGGGCCCTTCATTTTTGGGTTGAAGATTGCGCAATAAGGACTACAATCCCAGTTTTGGCGAAACATAAGTTGAGTAAGCTACAAAATATATGGAAAATGGAACAAGTAAAGGAACATAAATCGATTGTGGAAAGGGATAATGCAACACCAATGAGGCAAAAGCAGTTACAACAGAACAAGAAAGCATGCAGATCCCAAAAGCTAGAAGATTCCACTCAGCCTATATATAAGATGCATACTATTATAAAAGGGTTGTTTTGACTATTGTTTGTTGGTTTTTGGATGTTATTGTTGGCTATTAGTGTTGAGTATGGTTGGGTGTAGTTTAGAAAAGGTTCTGTAATTGTAATTTGTACACAGTTCTGGGGAAAAAGGGTAGATAGAGCTCTGTGACATGAGTCTGGAGTTAGGAGTTTGTAACAAAGTACTGAATTGTATCTCTGAGATTTTATCTGAGAAGCTCTACTGCTAATATATAAAGAAGGACCTAAAATTTTGAAATTACTATGTCATTCGGTGTTTATGCTTATGAATTGTCTCTTTACAATACTTATTGATTCTTGATAAGATCAATATGCTGTCTCTGTGTATAAATGCTTCCACAACTTGAGTATCTTTAGTTTTAGTATGAATGAGTTCAGATCTGTTCTGTAGTTAGTCTATCTTGCACAAGATCATGATGAATCTTGAAGGTTGTGGAAACCCTCCTAAGTATTCTCCTTGCCCTTCCCTATCTTTCTATCTTGGTTGTGCTTCAGGTGAGACTTCTTCTTTTCAGAGGACATGAAAATGCCAACGCTTTAGAATAATAAGTTCCTTTTGTTGGTAATATGAGAAGGACCTTGTTCTGATCAATTCCGCGCCAACATGCAGCATGTATGACAAATCTTATAAATGAAGAACCCACCACATTTGAAGAAGAAACTTAGAAGAAAAATTGGAAAGAATCCATGACAGAAGAACATGATTCTATCATGAAAAATGACGTATGGGAAATCATGCCTAGACCCAAGGAAAAATCAGTGGTAACTTCAAAATGGGTCTATAAGATCAAACATGAAGCAGACAGAAGCGTGGAAAAAAACAAAGCAAGGTTCGTAGCTAGAGGGTTCTCCTAGAAGGAGGGAGAAGATTATGATGAAACCTTTTCTCCTGTTTCCAGATATACTTTTATTAGAGCCATTATGTCTCTTGCTTCTTCCATGGGATGGAGTCTACATCAGATGGATGTAAAAACAACTTTTCTCAATGGAGTAATTGAAGAAGAAGTATACATTGAACAACCTCAAGGATTTGAAGTACATTCCAGAGACACTCATATTTTCATATTAAAGAAAGACCTGTATGGACTCAAGCAAGCTCCAAGAGTTTGGTATGCCATAATAGACAACTACTTAATAAGACTTGGTTTCTCTAAGAGTCATGCAAATCCAAATCTCTACTACAAAGTTGTGAACAATGCACTAGTGATTCTACTACTATATGTCGATGAGTTATCCTTGACAGGTGCAGAGTCTCTCATCACCCAGTGTAAGAAGGAACTAGATTCTAAGTTCAATGTGAAAGATATTGGTCTCATGCACTATTACTTGGAACTAGAAGTATGGCAGAAGCGTGGTGAAGTCTTCCTTGGACAAGGAAAGTATGCAATGAAGATTCTTCAGAAATTTGGAATGATGGATTCCAAATCCATGGCCACTCCTATGACCACAGATATAAGAAAAGACTCATATTTTGAACTATTAGACCCATCCCTATATTGACAATTGATTGGTTTGTTGATGTATCTAGTGAATACACGACCAAATATTTGCTTTGCTGTAAACACCTTAAGCCAGTTCCAGGTATAACCCATACATGAGCATTGGATAGCTGCAAAGCATGTTCTAAGATATATTCATGGGACTCTATAATATGTTTTAAGATACACTTCATCCAGTGATATACAAATTCATGGATTCACAGATTTAGATTGGGCAGGGAGTGTAGAAGATAGAGGGAGTACTTCAGGAATGTGTTTCAGCTTGGGTTATGCTTTGATATCATGGGCCAATAGGAAACAAAAGTATGTCACACTCAAAACAACAGAATTAGAATATATCTCATCATGTGAGGCATGTACATAAGAAGTACAGACGAGGAAGCCGATTTCTAGATTATTTGAACAGGTACCAGATTCGACCATAATATACTGTGAAAATAAAAGTTGTATGAGTCTACCAGAACACCGAGTGTTTCATGACTGGTTGAAACATATTGAGATCAAATACTACTTTATTCATGATAAAGTTTAGGAAGGAGAAGTGAAACTCCAATATATCTCCATAGATGAGCAGGTAGCAGATATTCTGATAAATCCTTTGTCCTAGATAAAGTTTGCGTACGTACGGGACAAGATAGGGCTCGTGGAGATAACTCCCTTATTTGAAAGGGAAGATATGGATCCCCATGTTGGGAGGGAGCATTGATACATATTATTGATTCATGGGTAGTCATTTTCCAGTTTGCAAAATGGTCCAGGTTGGGAAGTTCCTTTCCAGTCTGGAAAGTGGTTCGATATTTCTGATGGACAAGCATTTTCTAGTTCAGAAAATGGTCCAGTTTGGAAAGTCATTTTTGTAATGAAAATGGTTTGATAGATTGTTGATGTACCATAGAAAAAAATTCCCATTGTGGCCAGTGTGGGGGAATGGTCTAGGATAGTCATTCTTCTTGGAAGTCACTTTGAGTAGTGGTCAAGTAGAATGGTCTTCCTTTCCGGGTAGTCATTCTTTCGAAGTTCACAGTTGTGAGAAGTTTCAAAGAATGGTCCATTTTGGATGTTGGTGCAGAGCAATCATTTCATTAGGAAATCGTCCAGACAATCATTCCCTAGGGAAGGCTCATTCTCTCTAGGTTGCACTATGATTATTTCTGGAGGAATGTCCCAGTTAGGTGAATGGTCCAGGTTCAAAAATCAAGGACATGCATTCCCTAGGGCAGACTCATTCTCTATAGGTTGCATTATGATTAGTGCCAGAGGAATGGCCCAATTAGGTAAATGGTCCAGGCTAAAAAATCAGGGATAGATATTCTTCTATGCTTGAGAAGAATAGTCTAGATATCCCATGGCTAATGTTTTATTTTCTGAGGGAATATGCTCTTCCATATCTCACAGACGTGAATGGAAGAATGGCCTAGATGACTTAGTTTATATCATGATATTGTTTATGTAGATTGATATCAGATGATACGATTGTTGTAGAGACTGTATGTCTCTAGACAATAGTTGTATGCTATTGTGGTGCATGTGATCCACTGATAGTGACTATGGATCACTGATTAGTAGAAGTGTGCTACTAAGAGTGATTTTGTACCACTAGATAGTAGTTCTATACTACTAAGAATAGACACAGTAGTGTTCTACTAGATGGAATTGTTCTGATTTCCATGGAGATTATCCAGTTGGATAGTGATGATTGTGCTCATGATTTGATCATGAGATAGCATGTGTGGCTATGTTGATGGTACCGGTTCAATGGTTTGTTTGTGCTCAAGACCATTTTCTTCTATACCTCCCTAGCTAGGAGGGAGTGTCAATATTATGGTAGCTGCAGGAGGTATTAACCTCCACTTGTAACCTTTGACAAGACTAGAATATTCCAGGAAGCAAGAGAAACCCTAAAGCCTTGGACATAACCCTAGAAGACAAGTCGGCTAAAGAGAAAAATTAATATTGATTTTTTAGTCTCCAGGAAGAGAAGTCGGCCCAGATAGCTAAGGAGTAGTATAAATATAGGACGCTAGAGCTCATTTGGAACTCACTCACTTGCAACTGCAAAAAAAAAATTGTGCGCAAGTTTGGAGAGTAGTTGCAGCTGTAGCTATTACAACTTGTATTTTCGGTTTTTCTGGCTTGGAATTTTTTATTGGTCTTTGTTTATCTTTTCTTGGTGCACTAGCCTTGGTTGGATATTGATTTTCTATGAGAATTCTTCTCTATTTCAAGGTTAAGGTGCTCGAGGGTGGAATTTGTGCCTATGGTTGGGTGACAATATTTCTATATTTTCTATGGTTAAATGAGCACACCCATTTTTATAACAGAAGGAACCAATGTTGTATAGCAAGCTTGACTTCATCCCAATAAGACAAAATTTCTTTGTGAGTAGCCCACCACCTAGTTGGAGAATATTCCATGGCTAGTTCAAGTGTTGAGAGTCTATGTTATGCCACAAACCCATCCTCCATGTCAATAAGGAATCTCTGTAAATACGAAGCACCATCGTATGTTGGACACTCCCTCATCTCCATTCCAATTCACCTTACTGCTTGGACAATTGTGCAATGCCTTGAAAATTTCTCATACCTTCCTTGTTGCCAATTGTCCCAAGCATCTTTAGAGTCTTCATCCACATATTGAATACTCTGCTAACTTATGGATTCATCTGTAGTAGGGTTAATGTAGTTTGCTCAGTTACCTGTAGTCATAGTATAGAGTTGATCCAAAGTATCATGTTCCATACTATCATCTGCTGGGTCACTATACCATGGAAATTGATATGGGTCTAGAGGATGGGTTACTTTCATGCCATCAAATTCAAAGGTCATAATTTCTTTATTAAGATCTATCATAACATATTTATCATAGGCCTAGTTGATGCCTAACAAAGTCAAGTACATATCCTTTTTCCCCATTATTTCGATGACTTCAAAGTCTGACACTCTTTTGATGCCATCCAAATCCACTTCGACATTTTGCAGCCTGCCTATTGGATAGATGTAGTATTGATTCACCATCTACAACTGAATAGGAGAATATACAAGTTTGGGCTTACCCATTCCTTCCCAAGTTTTCATGGGAAAGATATTGACATTAAAAACTAATTCCATCATAATGTCCTCGATCTCATAGTCATTAACATGGGAATTCAACCATAATTCTCTCTTGGTTCCTCTCTTCCTTCTTTGTATCCTACTTGTTTTCCTTGCTATAAGGTTAGCAACAATGGACTCTTTTGATTTTCCTTCAGTTCCCAAGGCCCTTTTAATTGTGTTCCACAACTTCTGAGTAAGTTTCTCATCATCCAAAATGTCAGAAAATATCTATAACCACAGATCAACAACTTTTTGTGACTTATCCATGGGATCTATCTAAGGAAGTGAGTCTCCCATAACTATGGGTTGTGGAGGATGCGGCTTAGAACTCGGTTCCTTAACTTTAGGCATTGTATAACTAGAGAGTTTCTTGAACATGTCCACTGCATCTTTGAAAATCCCTTTTGCCTTATAGGATCATACTTGGTATTCTCAGGTACTGCCTTTTGGATTTTTATCTAGTGACAACTTTTAGTATCGACATCGGTCTTACTTCCTCCTCTAGTGAAAATGTTAATATTGGGCTCTTTTCCCTCAACTCTAGATCTAGGTTTAGAATTTATCAGATTGGCCTCTCTTTGCCTTGCACAGTCTTCCCATTTGGCAATCATATTGGGACAATCTTCACTGGAGTGGGTATGATTTCTACAATGTGCACACCATGGTGTTTATGGAAGAAGAAAATATCTTGCAATATTCCCTTGCTCATCATAGTTGTAACAACAACCTGGTCCCCTTCTTCTAGTCCATCCCATGAAATTTCCTCCACCTCGACAACCTCATATGAACCCTTGAGGAGTTTTGTTGACTCTAAATGTGAAAGGATCCAATCTGTTTGTTAGAGCATCCAAATCCCTACATTGGTTAGTAGTATGAGTAGGGGACCCACATAATTCACTATATATCATATTCAAAACAAAGGTATAGTTTTGTAGAATAGGGTAGTGTCTTGGAGAGTGCTTGTGACTTCTCGAGATCTTGCAATACTCATTGTTTTGGCCTTCTTGATGATTCTAGAAAGCATGGTATTGGATAGGGCCTTGAAATGGTGTTGTAGAGGTGACTTGCGCAACTCCTCCCGATGCTCCTACTGGTGGAGGCACCATTAGGTGAGTTGAGGGTCATGAACCCATCAATATTGGGCATTCAGTTTCTGTATGACCTTCGGTGTAACATCTAATATGCCATACCTGCGTCCGAGCTTCTCTTAGAAGAGTTAAATCTTGGATATTTTTAGTTAATGCGGATATTTGGCCTTGTAGTTATGAAATATTATTATCTTCATGCGGTCTCATTACCCACAAGTTTTCAGGATATCCTTCCATAGCCTCAATATTCATAGCATGTTCCAATTCTTCTCCCAAGGTAGTTATCCTCTGCTAAGTCAATGGGATTCTGATTTACAGTAACATCCCATGAATAAACCATTCTCTTTGGTGATCCTCATGGATAGGGTTCACTAACTTCCCTATCGCATCCTTAAATATTTGGTTATATTCACATGCATATTCACCGTCTCTTTGTTTTATCTCTCGCAAATAAGAGAGAGCTTGTTGCTCTAACTGAGGTAATCAAAATTTCACTATAAACTTAGGCTTTACTTGGGTTAAAGAGAAAGGCTTCCCTGGTTCGATAGATTTCATGTACCTTTTTAGAGCTCAACCCCTCAAAGTAGTATGGAACTCAACCAATTTATTTGTTTCTAGAGTTCTATGAGACCCCCATATGGCTTCACAAAGAAACCGATGTTTCTCAACGTCCTCATCCCCTTTACCCAAAAATTTTGGGTATTGGGTAAGAGATCCTATGTGGTGATGCATCACTGATGGACGAGGAGATCCTATAAATATGAACCCTAAAGATCCTGGTTGTGATATATATGAAACACTCATCACACTGCTTCTACTACTACTACTTGAACTAGTTGGGTTTGATGAATTAGAATTAACATAACTTACATAAATATTAATTGGAGAAATTACTAGATTAGTGGATGGCGTTGGGGGAATCAGTGATTCAAGGTTGGTTCCTTTGCGTCTAGAGTGAATTTATTTATCTGGGGGTTCATGTTCGTTTGTAGTGTTTTTATGAAATCTATATTTAATCCAACATCTTTTGGCATTGCAGGCTGCGATCTTCCTGCAACTTCTTCATAGGTTCCAACTGAGTATTCTTCTTTAGTGGTAGCGTGCATTCTTTTTCTTTCATATGTCTCTTTTGACCTTTCTTCCTTGCGTCTGCATTGTCCAAAACCTTCACCTCTTTCACCGAATATCTCTTTCAACCATTGGTTGGAAATCCTTTCAAATCTCTTGAAAGATCACACCTCTTCTAACTCTTTCCTATGACTACTCTCAAAGTCGAACTCCTTCCTCGACTGATTAAACCTCTTCATCAATTTAATCATATGTTTCCACCACCTCTTTTCAAGAATAGAATCCCTCTTCTAAGCTTGTTCATCTATTTCATTTTTCTTTTGATGGCCCCCCATATCTCCCAAAAAATATTCCTTGGACTAATTCATGAACCCTTTCCTAAATCACCCTCCCAAGTGCATGGGTTTATGCTGCCATGCTAGCGAAAATAACATGCAAAATTCCTTCTTCGGCTAATAAAATATTGATCCACAACGATATTTCCTGCAACAATATTCCTCAAGCACCTTCTTTAAATATTGCTTCAACCTTGGAAAAATATTGATGGTTCTCTGTAGCAAATTTGATAATATAACCTTCTAAAGTAGTATGTACCCAGAAGTCCATAGCACGAGATATATGATGATCTAATTTGTGAAGGGATGCTAAATGCTCAATGGTCCAATTATATCTTCTCTTGAATTGATATTTATATTTCGGTGCTTCTTGTAGATGATCTATCAATTGAAATACCTCTTCTGGGAATTGAATCCAAAAGATCTTGTATTGGTCGCTCACGGGTTTCGAATAAAAGACAACACTCTTCATAAACCTAAAAAATTTGTGTCGTAACTTACTTTCTTGCTATTTAAACTCATAGCATCATATTTCCCACCAATTCTCAACATCAAATTTGAATATCCCATGATGCATCTTCTAAGGACTCACTTTAAATCTCAAATCCTGACAACATAACCATTTGTTGATGCAAAATTGGAGACTGAGGTTCTCGGATATTTCCAACAAAGGATACCGTTGTAGTCTAGCAGCGCTGGCATATTCAACCTTCTACAAGGGAAGGATGTATCAATCGAAGCGAAGCCGAGACGTGTGTGATGAAGTGAGTCATGAAGAATGCATCATCATAATTAACATAACCATATCTATATCCATACATCAATAATCAAAGACATACATAAATAGTAATGAAATGTTAATGCACATGATAGAAGGAAATGCACAACATAGAAATCATAAATGCATGCACAATAGATCAAATTATTAAGGCCCAAACAATATCTTATATTAGAAACATATTAAAACATTTATATAAGGAGTGCATCCCTCATACATTAATTTATGCAACAAAATCTAGTCCCATATACCCATTATAGACTCTTAGCCTTTGCACAAACACATTGACATTCAAGAACCCTTTACAATAGCTCTAGAGTCTAACTCAATACCCATAGTGATAATAACAAGTCTATGGAAATGGTGGTAATAGTAACAACAACCCTCTTCCCATTGCATAGCTCCCTAGTTATAGTTTTCCCTCGAGCGCTTCTTGGATTCTTGATTCTGCTATTTTTCCCGCCAATCTTGATTCTGCTATCTTTTCCTTGCATGCACTAGAATATCTTGGTTCTTTCCGCTACTCATCCAGCTGACACATGATCTCTTTTCACTGCTAGAACACACTTTTCAATTATCTTCCATCTCATATAACTACTTTCATCCATGTCAATTCTTTTGTTGAGTTGTTGCACTTTCCACAAAACTTTAGCATTTCTGCAAAATCAAGCATCCCTAAAAAACAAAGGGCCCAACAAACACCATAAAACCACAAGTGTGCGAGCGGAGGTACATAACAAACGATGAGCTTAAATGAGTGCCACATGTGGACGAGAGTTAAGAGGAGGCCTTAGGATACAGAATGGGCCACACCCCTTATTTCCGTTTAACTCTATAGTATTAATTTCCAAATTCGACCTTACCTTTTCCAAAATATCTTCTTGGGAGTTGAGATCCCTTTTTATGTGAAAAATTCTGAATTTTTCAAAGCTTTCGTTAAGCGAGAGGGTGCGAGAGATTATGTTGTTGAAGACATTGTTGTTGATTTGTGTTTTCTTGATGATTTCTTAGACAACCATCATAGAATATCCAAAAACCACTATTTGAGTGTCACCTCAAATGGTAAATTTATTAAATTTGTTTTATGAATTTAATAAAAAAGGGAACTTTTTGAAAATGAAAAAGGGGAAGCGACTTGGAATTAAAATTATGTATGGAAATTAGAAATAAAAGTTAGTTAGTAACAAATAAAGGATAACTTAAAATTAAGTAGGTTAATATTGAAATTAATTAGAAAAATCGATAAGCAATGAAAACTAGATATATGATAAAAAAATATTAATTGCCAAAAGGAAAGAAACGAGGGGGAGGGGTGGTGCATGATGGTTAAGAGGAGAAATGAGATTGGTCTAATAATGAAGATGATGAATAATGTACTTTCAAGGTTGGTTGAATTTGGAACCATCTTCACCATTGAAATTGTTAACTTGTTTTTATTTTTATTTTTAAAATTTTCCTAAATGATGCATCACAAGTAATGAGGAGAAAATGCTAAGATTTTGGTGTGATTAAAGCATATGAAGTGTTTAGTATTGTGAGAATGTTTTGTAATAACATATTAAATTTGTTAGCTTGACCAATGTAGAATTTGTTATGGTAATAGGAAATTTAGTTAACCCGTAAAAGAACAGAGAGTCATATTAATCTTTAATGATTTTAAACATTAACACATTACATATCCATAAATTTCACTACAATTATAACTAATTGTGAAAATCTATATACTTACAGTAAGTATTTGACATATGTCAAATGGAAATATTACTTATCATAATGATAAAATGAATTGATGAAAGTCATAAGTGACATGTTGAGTTCATAGTGAGTATATTATTGTAATGGCTTTGAGCCTTTTTGTTCACCAACCTTATGCCATGAAAATCACTACTTGTAATGACTTTGAGCCATGTTGTTTGTTGACCAAACTTATACCCTGAAAATCACTACGTTAGTATAATATGCTAAATATTTGACATATGTAAAATGGAAATGTTACTTATCATAATGATAAAATGAATTGATGAAAGTCATTAATTGCTAAAGAAGATTCATGTTAAATTCCATAATATATATATTTAAGTGACAAGACAAAAAACACTATTTTTACCATGAAATATTTTTTCACATTTTTTAAAGTAAATTAAAAATACAAAAATACAATAACATATTATTTATCTCAAAACACAAGTTTAGCTTGGGTGGAATGATTGTTATCCTCCCCATTAAGGTTTAATTTCCACAAGTGAGATGTTGAGCTCATAGCAAGTATATTGTTGCAATGGCTTTGAGCCTTGTTATTGACCAACCTTATACCCTAAAAATCACTACGTTAATATAATATGCTAAATATTTGACTACTTATTTATTCGAGAAAGCGAAAAGATGATGCTAACAACTAGTCACCACCATATACTTAAATAAATGACTAAGAATTGACTAAACTAAATGACCCTTTGTTTTTTTAAGAATACATATTTTCCTATATCTCATCAAAGCAATTCCCATAACCATATATTTTCAAAATGGAGATTAAACTTTTTTTTTTTAATTCACAGAACCAAGTATGCTCTTTACAAGAATATACATCCCCATGGGATTTATCATATTGATAAGGAACTAGTAAAGACTAAGATTAATTAGTTCCCTCTAGAAGAGGGATATGGGGGTTTACCTTCCAAGTATGTTCTTTCTATAAAATGGAAATCTTCAAATTCATGGTCAAGAGAGTTTCATCTAGAAATTCAAAATAAGTATAGTTGGAAGTGCCTCTTGGAAGACAAGTCACGATATTATTTGATGGAGAAAACATGGATATGTAAAAAACTTCAACCTCAAGACAAATGACACAATTTAGGCGAGGTGGATAATCCTAATATTTGGAAAAAGTACCAACTTTCTTGTAGTGTTTGACCTTGAAAAGGGATCTTACATGGGATAATATAAGTAATTATGGTTTCATGGGACACTCTTGATGATGTATGTGCCCAACAAATTCACACAATTGACCATCTCTTCATTACATGTCCATTTCTTATGGGAATGGATCCAAAACGACGCAATGAGGATGAATCTACCCCATCAACAAGATGTAACAACTTTCCTTTGCCATTATTTTAAATGTATTTTTAAATCCAAAGTAGGTTCTCAATCACATAATCTAATTTTTGGATTTGTAACATGGATCATTTGCTTTGATTGCAATCGCCAAATTGTTAATGAGAAAATCAAAATAGTAATTCAAAATATACAACATAAAATTGAGGAGTTGTAACATGGAACATTTGCTTTGAATCCAATTGCCAAAATTTTAATGAGCAAATCAAAATATTAATTCAAAATATACAACATAAAGGAGACCAATTTATCTAAGCTTGGAAATAAGATGAATCATAACCATAATGGGGTATTAATCAACGTGGTATTAATCACTACATGTGTTTCCAAAGTTTTTTTTTTTTCAAGTTAAACTTTTAAGGTGCCTTAAGAGGTAATCTGAGTTGTGTAGGGATGTGACATACCTGAACCACTAGTCCGATCCACATCAATGTGGAATAGCTCTGAAGACCACTCTGAGGCATACTCGACATCAATACAATGGAAAACTATTCGCTCTGATAACAATTTGTAATGTACCCAACTATCAGTATGAGCCATGCTACCTCAAAAATGTACAATATTGGATGGATTTCAAATTTTATTCCAATCTTTTATTAATAAAGAACATGAAAACATCCAAGAAACAAATAACATGCAATAACCAAAAACATGCTAAACCATAAAAGAATACTTTAACATGCCATGCACAAGAATAATCAACAAACAAGCATAGCATAATCACATCGTCTCAAAGATAAATATACATAGAAGAATATATAAATTACACAGAAAACATAGAGAGCACTTGTATTTAATTCAACCATCATCAACTAGCTACAAACAAAGGACGTTCCACCCAACCATGTACGTTGTTGTTCATTCACTCTCAACAACATGTCACCCTCGAGCTAGGGATATGAATCCACAAGGACAGGTCCCAGGGCAACTCTAAACACAAAACAATTAGCTATCAAGATCTCAGGTTTTCCCAACCACACAACAATCCTAATTTTCCATCTCTCTTCCTCTTCAGCTTTCACAACCTAAAGAAATGAACCCCTTTCTTTTCCATGCAGTTCCTCAGGCTATTCCTTTTCTCTTCTAGGGCTCCAATGCTACTGGTTAGGAATATCCGTGCTAGAAACTACAAGGATTCTCAACTTGAATAGTTCTTTCAGAACTGCCATCAATATCATGCACACATGAATCCATTCCCTTATGGAATAAACAACAATTACTTGTAGCCATTTAGCAATGGCTCTCCTACTCTATCCATTCATTTCAATGCTTTCCTCACACATGAATCAACAAGAGTAAAAAGTGGAAAGAGCATACAATAAAAATGACTGAACCAACAAATGAATGAGCCACACTATAAGAACAACCCCAAATAGCCAACATGATGGGTTTAAATAGCAAGGACGTGGTGTCCCCAAGAGACTCACGTGCCCCAAGAGACAACATGGTCTCCCCAAGAGACTCACATGCCCCAAGATACAATGTGGTCTCCCTAAGAGACTCACGTTCTTCCCCCTCACCCAAATGTGGGTAAATAAGTGTTAAAAATAAAGGAGCATCCCCCCTCATCCCCCTCTCTCGTGGAATCATAGCACCCCATCTCTTGTCCTTGTCCATATCAAAACTAGAGATGTATTTTATTAATATATATATGAAGTATTACATTTCTAGGCACTCTGGCCTTTCAACATTTATCGGCTCACCAACCTAAGTCACTTTTACATAATACATTCTAGTTCATAGGGATCAAGAATAGGGTGTTACATCCCCCTCCCCTTATTTTGACACTGTCCTCAGTGCACAACACCATACCGATGTTCTTAATATTACAAAGCTAGGCTCTTAGGCCTTTAATACACATAGGAAATCCAACCATATGATTATATACATAGGCACTCCAACCTAAAAGAAAACATGCATATATAGGAACTCCTACCTAAAAGAAAACTTGCATAGATAGGAACTCCAACTAAAAACTACATAATGATCTCACAATTTATAATTCTGGCAACAGTTCCAACCAACAATATCACATTCCTAATGAGCTTGCACAACCCAAGGAAGTGTACCCCCTTCTCCACTCTGCAATCCTTTAGGATTTACCACTTCTCTTCAAGGCTTCAGTGCACTCAGCTAGGAATTCTCAGAGTTGCATCTCTAGGAACCCTAGTTGCAACAATTCCATTGGAATTTCTTTGTTCCATGCCTTTGCCTTGAGATTGTTTTCCTTATGGTGCTCTTCTTCCCAAGCTTATAGCTTCAATAGTCAACATCTCATCTGTTTAACACACATACAATCATCATGAGATATCATCATAACAATTCACTTATTAAATGTCAAATCTGTTTCATAAGGAAAAATCAAATTTCCCAAGCATGAGCTTCCTTCTCATAATTCGTTTGGATCTTGCAGCTTTATTTATCAGTCTTCCTTATGGGCTTACATCCCTTCCATATCCAAGACTACTCTACCTGCAATTTTCCCAATGTATGCGCAACCAAACAAATTGTCAGTAATTTTAAATTATAATTTCCAAAACTATTTTATACATGAATTTTTTTCCCTAGGCATGAGGTTTATGCTCATAATGTTTGGCTCTTGAAACAATAGATATCAGTCTTCCTTATGGGATTAAATTATTTCCATACCCAATACCACTCCACCTGTGATTTTCTCAACCTTCACTCAGCCAAACACATGTCAATATCATGCACATTATCATTCTATTTTTGTAACATCTTCAACAACTCAAAAAGTGATTTCAGAATTGTAACAACCCAATAATTCAATCACCTTCAACTAGTTTTCCTATTAAATATAATGCACCTATCATTCATTATGATTTTTTAGCACCACATGATTTTCATAATTCAACAAATAATTACCAATAAAATAAAAATCGATGTGCCAATACCCATGGCCACATCTACATAATGCATCCCTGCATTGACTCCATAATACCACATAACTATGTCATGCATTCCACCATTGTGAATTGGTAGGTCTATCCAATGCCTCAACACATCATCCACACACTTCCTATTGCTTTCTCAACCATTTGGATGCCCTCTTCTTCAAACTAAGCACAACACCAAGAATATAATTCTTGGGTTCCCTTTAGTGTTGGCAAAAGGGTTGCAGTCTAAACATCGATTATAGCAAGAAGGCTATCAGATCCTTGCGTGGCATCATAACATTTCCATATGCAATAATGTCATGGCATTTAATTCAACAATTTATTCCTCTCCTTAGTTTGGTCCTCTCTTAGATGCTTGACATTTCAACAATATGCCTATACAATCCATGGATCTACATCCACATGGATGCCACATTTACTCGACTCATTGTTTTCTCAGACACACCCAATGCACTCAGGATCCTAGCTAGAATGAAACATACATAATTCAATTCTCCTCTTCCTTGTAGTAACTCACACTCTAGTGTAAGGTATCCCCTTCTTTATTACACAGTCCCTTAGGAGATCCATCATTTGCCAAGGCTTCCTTGCACAAGAAGAGTATCAAGACTTATAGAGTCTTAAAACCAAGGCATCCCTCTGTATTTATCCAACATGGAATAACTCATCTCAATGGTGATCAAGGAATATATTGGGGTTCAATGTGACAACAATGGACTCTCCCATGATTTCTAGTTCAAAAGAATCATCTGTCCCTTCAAGATAGATCTATCATCTTACCTGTATCACATGCATACAGTAACCGTGAGATATTTTTCCATCAATTTTCAATAATTTTTTTTTTAAAATCTATTACTCGTAAATTTCCAATTTTACTTATCCATTTTCATATCTATTTCATATAGGAACTCAAATCCTGCAAGTATGAGATCCCTCCTCATAACTGTTTGGATTTTTACAATAGCAGGCATCAACTTTCCTTATGGACTTACTCTGCTTCCATATCCAACACCATGTTCCTTCAAATCTCAATTTCACACAACCAAACAGATTGTTAGCATTCCATGTTGTAACACACCTGACCCTTAAATACTCTTTTAAGGGGTGGGACATCATAATTTTATTTTTCCTAACTATATCAAATCCTGATTCTAGGATCTCCATTGGCTACTGCTCACAACGCGATTTCTAATGGTCGCCACCACATTAAAAATTGAGTTATAGTTTGCAAGTTATTGCCTCTCGAAGTTATCCAGGCATTATTAGTTGGGGTCTTCAGCGTTTGGTGCTGAACGCCCCTTTTATTACTCCCCAAAGTCCCAAAATCTCTCCACATGGCCTTGGCCATTCGAAGATCGATGTTTGACATTCTATGTTTTGACGTTCGATAATCAACGATCGATGTTGAACGTTCCTCTACTATACTATGCCCCAAATCTTTCAAATTCCCAAAGTCCGAGACTCCTGGAGTCCCAGTCACATCACCAACCACGTTGGCCATGTAGACAAAAACCATAGGACGAAACGCGGTGAGGGACATGGGTGAAACATATCTTAATTAGGGGTTGACATGTGTCATTCTCTAACATGCATAAGGGGTCTGTTAATCATCCATATCCCAGTGACACGTAGCACCTTAGTTGCAGGTCCACGTCACCCTGGATGATGTCAGTGAGCCATGTTATCCCCAGATATACAACCTTCTAACTTCTTTCAAATCTCACAGTTAGGGTTTGTCCATGTATATTCATAGATCCATGGCTCCCATTACTTCGCAACTCTGGGCTTCAGAGCTTACCAACTCCTCACATCGCGAATCCCCCAAAGAGCCAAGTCTTTGGAATATCGAATATAGTGCCACATGTCCTCTACCTGTCAATGATTTATATTCACTTCTTCATTCACGACTTCAAGAGTTTTCACACTTTGAAGACTCTTGGCCAAGTTCCTCTAGAGTGCCAAGTCTTCGGACTATAGGATCTCCTGCCACGTAGCCTCTCATCCAACGACTTTACTCCAATAGAAAACATTTGAAAGGGGACAAGAGGGGGCCACATGTCGCTCCATGATGCATTCTTGGTTGGTTGGGAAGTTAAGAGGGGTTCTCAACAGAGTCCTTAGATCAAAGGTTGAGAGGGATCCCTAAGGATCCAAGGATTGATGGTCTACATCACTTTGTAAATTCAGCATTTAGGAGTTTGGCGTGTATCTTCCATATTCCTCTCCAGAGCTCTGAATCTCTAAACCACGCCTGATCTATTGCCACATGCACCTATCATTCATGACTAGGATTTACTCTGGCTTGTAGAGATATGGGGAAACTTGTGCATCCCTATATCTTCACATTGTTACCATCGAATACTCGAACTTCCAGATAGCCATTGATCTGTGGACACACACCCCTCTATTATCAATGGTCCAGATTAACTTCGTGACCCCGACATTCGGGAGTTTCGGTTCTAGACCACCCCTATTCTCCCGAAGTGGGACTTTGCCGAAGTACTTAATGCTACCCCTTCCTAAGTCCGATCTAATGGTTGAGAGAGATCTCCGTTGGATTTCTAGATCTACGACCCTCATCAATTCACAACTATGGACTTTGACTGGTTTTTAGGGTTGTGGAGTCATAAGTCCCGAAGTCTCGAAGCCAAAGTAGCTTCACTCCTTTCGGGCTTAGCGAGGGGTTTCCAACCCTGGGTCATATAGGATCATATTGAGGTTCTAGGCTACACTCAGCTTTTAGTCGAGACTTGATTAAGGCCATGGGTATGAGCCCCTGGTCACATGGGCGGAAAGTATGAAGGAAACTCCCTTCTCCCATAGAGTTGAACTTGACATTCCTGCTAAGTTAAACTTAAAAGGTCGGCAAGACTTAGACATTTTAGTTAATCCTACCCTGACTCTCCTGTAGATTCACATCCCATAACTCTCTAGCGACTAAATTGAGGTAAATCATAGACCATATAAGTATAGCAATTTACAGAAGCAAATGAGCATTCCTAATAACTGTTCAATCACTGCAAGACTTAACCATAAAAACATATATTCAATCATTGCATCCAATGTATTACACAAAGTATGGAAATACTTATAAGAACTGGAGAATGTGAAGTGACTGCTGAAAGAGGTGCCTGTTTCCACTGAGCCAAAGGCATAACCACTCCTGACGGATTAACCACTGAACACCCTCGAGCTAGACCATGATGCTATGAAAGAGATTATTTCTCCTTGATCCACGACATTCAGGGACGGAGGTTACTCTCCTCCTCCCATAAGATCTTGGAAACCATTTTTCTCTACACCAAGCAAGGAGGTCTACACGAGAACTTCCTCAGTCACTCATTAGCCTCATTTTTCAGCTTGTAGCGAGACACTGCCCATGGCTTCTGACAACCAAAAAAAGTTTTCTTCTCGGCTTTTCTCTCAACTCTAGAGTCAAAAAACATTCTCTCTTCTCTTATGGAGATTGATTTCTCTACTCTGCTTCCTTGCAGATCTACCTCTGTCCCCCGGATTACTTCCTTTCTTGCCTTCCTCTGCAAGGTTACGTGGGTCTGAATCCATAACTCATGGTTAGGCCTAGAAGCCTTACATATGGGTACCTTTCCCCATATCCTCATTAACTCTTGAGGAAGGACTTCTAAGTACCAGCCTGACTGGTAATTCATTTATGGGTCAGAGGACTATTGAGCAATTACACTCAGTAGGTACTGGTTTGATGAGGGTCATATCAACCATTCTTGGTTTCCCTCACCATCTCTCTCATAACATCCATGGTATATATTGGAAAAATCCCCCCTTTCAACAGTTGTGGAACACATGTCCAATTTCTATTAATAACATAAAATTCATACATTGACCCTTTTATACAAAGGTTCATCAAATCAAACATGCACACATATTTAGTCCGCCATAGTCTCTTGGCTAGTTATAGTTATATTTACAAACTAGGGGAAACAGGGTTATTACAATCCCCTCCCCCTTAAAGGAACATCTTCCTCGATGTTCTATATTTCGATGTGCTATGTATGTATAGAAGTAAAGAAAAATGGATATGCTTGATTCATGGCATCCTCCATTTCCCATGTAGCCTCATCTGGGCCAAAGTGTTTCCACTGCACTTTGACCTGTGCAATGGTTCTTTTCTTGAGTGGGGTTTCCTTCTTGTCTATTATGCATTGAGGTCCTAGAAGGAATTCTCCCTCGAGTTCCACTTGAATCATAGACCAGTCAATAATATGATTAGAATCATGTACATACTTCTTTAATAAAGAAACATGGAAAACATTATGTGCCTTCACTGTGGGAGGAAGTGCTAGCTGATAGGCTACTGGTCCCACTCTATCCAAAAATTCAAAGGTTCCAAAATACCAAGGTGCCAGCTTGGCACAAGCTCCCATCCTCAAAGATCTTTTCCTGGGTATAACTCAGAGATACACATGATCCCCTGCTTTGAACTCTATAGGAGTCATTTTCATGTCTAGATAGCTCTTTTGTCTATCCTGGGCTATCTTCAGATTTTGTCTGATCTAAATTACTTGTTGTTCCATTTCCTTTAGCATATATGGCCCAATTGTAACTTTGTCTACTGGGTTGTTCCAACTGATTGGAATGTTGCATTGTCTTCCATAGAGGGCTTCAAAAGGGCTCATTTTTAATGACTCTTGATAGCCATTATTGTAGGAAAATTCTACCAGCGGTAGGTAGTTCTCCCACTTCTTGGGTTGATGCATTACATGAATCCTCAACATGTTTTCTAACACTTGGCTTACCCTCTCTTTCTGCCCATTAGTTTGAGGGTGATAGGCTGTACTAAAGAGAAATTTTGTTTCAAAACCAACAAACAGATATTTCCAAAAGTTTGAAGTAAATTTTGTATCTCTATCAGATATAATTTCCTTAGGCATTCCATGTAGTCTAAATATATCTTTCATGAATATGATGGAAATATCTATTTCCTTACAAGTTGACTTAACGAGTATGAAGTGAGCAAGATTTCTCAGTTTGTCCACAACTACCATGATGGTGTCGTTCTGTTTGGTTGATCTTGGTAAGCCTGTGACGAAATCCATGGAGATGGTTTCCCATTTCCATTCAGGAATTGGTAGGGGATGCAACATCCATGTTGGGTGCCAGTGCTTTTCCTTGACTTGGTGAAATTCTAGACACTTACCTAACTAATCAGCTATGTCCTTTTTCAGTCTGGGCCAATAAAATAGTTTCCTAGTGGTCGTGATCATTTTTTGATAACCAGGATGACCAGTATATGGTATTTTGTGTAGTTTATTCATTATGAACCTCTTCAAGCCGTCACAATTCAAAATATACAATATACCCTTGTAAGTCAGCAAACCATCATTAAGAATCTGATAGCCTTCATACTTTAGCCCTGTGGGATCTTGCTTTAGTTATGATGCCACTGTCTTGAAAAATGCATCTGTTTCTTGTGCACTTTTGGCTCTCTCTTTGATGTCTGATTCGTGGGTGATTACAGGTACCAAGTGAACCAATTTCATACTTCTTCTAAGGGCATCAACCACCCTATTATCCTTTCCTTTGATATGTTTGATTTCAAAATCAAACTCACTAAGGAGAGCCATCGACCTAGTTTGTCTCACATTGGTCAAACAAATACCTCAATCCACTATGGTCTTTCATAGGTACAAATATTCCACCTAAGAGGAATTCCTCCACATTTTTAAATCATGCAATATGGTAGCAAATTCCATATCGTGGGTCACATAATTGACTTCATGCTCATTCAATTTTCTAGATTCGTAGAAAATCACATTTCCTTCTTTCATAAGGACTCCTCCGAGCCATTCTTTCCAGGCATTTGTACACACAAGGAAGTTCTTGTTTGGGTCTGCAATCTTCAGTATAGGTGCATTGGTTAGAAGGTATTTCAACTCTTGAAATATTTCTTCACATTCTGATGTCCAAATGAATTTAACCCCCTTTTTCTGAAGGGAGGTGATTGGGAAACCAATCTTGGAGAATCCCTTTATGAACATCCTATAGTATCCTGTTAGGCCCATTAAGGATTTGATATCATATACATCCTTTGGGGTAGGCCAATCCATGCTGGATTTAATCTTATCAGGATCAACTGCCATTCCTTCCTCAGAAATAACATGGACTAAGTAATGGAATTTTTTATGGAAAAATTCACACTTACCAAGCTTAGCATAGAGCTGATGTTCTCTTAGTACTTCGAGTACTAGCATGAGATGTTATTCATGTCATTCCATATTCTTGGAATAGATTAGGATATTGTCAATGAAAACCAACACAAACCTATCCAAAAACTTTACGAATATGTTATTCATTAAGAACATAAAAGTGGATGGTGAATTGGTAAGACCAAATGGCACCACCACAAATTCATAGTGAAAGGATGTCTTGTGGATGTCTTCATCTTTAATTCAGACTTGATGGCATCCAAACCTCAAGTCAATCTCGGAGAAGATCGTAGCACCCCTTAATTGGTCAAACAAGTCATCAATCCTTGGCAAGGGATACTTATTCTTGATGGTCATCTTATTGAGTTGTCTATAATCTATGCACAATTTGAGTGTGCCATCTTTATTTTTCAAAAACAAGGCTGATGCTCCCCATGGAGATACACTAGGCTAAATGTATCCTTTGTCCCACATTTCCTTCAACTGTAGTTTGAGCTCAAATAGCTCTAGTGTATTAATTCTATAGGGTGTTCTAGTGTATCTCTAGTGTACTCATTCTATAGGGTGTTCTAGACATTGGCACTGCTCCTGGTACAAGTTCTATTGAAAAGTCAATATCCCTTCTTGGAGGTAGACCTGACACCTCTTCTAGGAAAACATATTTATATTCTCTTAATATGGAATGGTCCTCTAGGCTGGGTTTGTCATTCTCAAAAAAGTTCAACACTTGTATTGCATACAAGGGACATCCCTTTTGACAATAATTCTTTACTTGGAGGGATGATATTTGTCTCACTGAGACAATCCTTTGAATCCATTGTAGGGTTACCCTTCTTCCTTCTTCATTTTCACACTCCAAAGTTTTACTGTGATATTCCAACTTGGTTTTGTGGGCAGCCAACTAGTCCATGCCAATCAGTAGGTCATAATATCCTAAAGGAAGTATGTTTAGGTTCACTTGGGTGGGCAACCCACTTATAATGAATTATCATGCCAGTATGACCTCTGTTACTTTTCTTTTGGTTCTAGTGGCTAGTTGTACTGGCCATGATTTAACATGTTTAACTTGTTACAATTTACATTTATCAATAGTTTGATGGGAAACATAACTCAAATTATAAGCAGGGTCAAATAAAATGGGAACATGATGGTTGGCAATCGTACCTTCCATCTCCACCACTGAAGCTTGGTGGTAAGCTTGTCTATTATCCAAGGTTGCATAAATTTGTGGCATGCTCCTAGCCACATAATTGACTATGGTAGCCTCTTGGACATTGTAGACCCTCTTATTGCTCTGTTTCCTATGCGAATAATCCCTCAGCAGATGTTCCTCTCCATAACCCCAACATTTTAAGGGTTCTCTCTTCATGTTATCAGTCTTACTTGGAACTGCTCTGAATGGTTTATTTCCACTTTGAGATGGAAAATTTTGTTGATACACACTTCTAGTAGGACGGTTCATCCTAGAGATCTTCCCATGGTTCTTAAATCTCGAGCATTTAAACCCCTTCTTCTTGAATCCTGAATTGTTTTTCTTCTTCCAGTCTTCATGGGGTTCTATATTATTCTTGAATTTCTCATAGCAATACCTTTCCTTTCGAATACTATCTTCTAAAGTATTTGGCTCATCAAACTCAATTATTTCTTGGTAGGATTGAGGTAATCCACTAAAAAATCGTTGCATCTTTACTTTTTCATCATTTATGTAAGGAAAATACCTCATCAACTTGAGAAATTTGTTGATATATTCATCTATGGTGAGTTGTCCCAACTTGAGTTCATAGAACTTGGTCTTCCCATCAAAGTAATTTTCTGACAGATACTTCTTCTTAAAGTATTTATCAAATTGTTTCCATGACAAGTCCTTCTCATGGATTCCTTTCACATTCCTAAGGTCCTCCCACCAAATGGAATCTTTCCCATTCAGGTTGAAAATGGCTATCTGAGCCTTTAAGTTTTCAGAGTAGTCATGGAATCTGAAGTACTTCTTCAAGTTGAGTAGCTAAAATTCTTCTTATTCCCCTTCTTAATCTCTCCATAGAAGGTGGTTGATTTTGATTTCTTGAACTCTTCAGGGCCATGACTCTTGGATTGTTTCCTCTTCTTTCTTCTCATCTTGGAATGGAAACTATTTTTTCCACTAGAATATCCCTTGGAGTTGTTAGTGTCCTCAGAAGAATATTTCAGTGAGTGTATCTTGGCTCCATGTTGGGCCTTCCTTGAGGTGCTACTCTTGGTGTGGCCACTTTCCAGACCATGATTTTGTATCTTAGGTGGACTTGGAGTTTTCTTAGTATGATTCCTATCCACATGACTAGCAGCTGTACCATGTTGCAGTTGCCTTTGTATATATGATAGACTTTGCAGTAGGAATGCATTAACTTCAATATGTTTTTCTTTCTCCTTTATGAGCCTTTCATTGTTAGCCTTACAACTCTGTAATTCTGTCATGAGGCTTCTTACAGTTTCGACCAAATTTGGAGGGGTTTCCACCACCCTCCTTTCATCAAAATATTCCTCTCTATTGTGGGATCTCTCCCCCGACTCATGGTGTGTCACCATCCCTTAAGTTGTAGTTTTCCTGCTATTCACTGACTGCTTGAGTGTTGATAAAACATTTTATGTTAGTTACTAATCTACCAATTCATGAAAAACACATATAATTGCAAAGTGAAGTCAACTTCTTTATTTGGAAACATTAGCAACATACAATGCAGACTTCTAAAACATCTATCAATAGTAGAAGGTTTCGCTCCTCTCTTCAATAGAGGTTCAAAGAAGTTTCTTATAGAATGGGGTAAGGTAGGGTGTTACCCCATAAATTTATCTAATAATATTTTTATGTCACTTGTGCATGAGCCCAAGTAGGCCAAGTGTTGTTTCCATGCTCTGATACCAATTTGTAACAAACCAGACCCCTAAATACTCTTTTAAGGGGTGGGACATCATAATTTTGTTTTTCCTAACTATCTCAAATCCTAATTCTGGGATCTCCATTGGCTACTACTCACTACGATGTTTCTAAAGGTTGACACCACACTAAAATTTGATTTTTAGTTTGCAAGTTATCGCCTTCTGAAGTTATCTGGGCATTATTAGTTGGGGTCTTCGATGTCCGGCATTGAACACCTCTTTTCTTACTCCCCAAGTCCCAAAATCTCTCCACATGGCCTTGGCCATTCGATGATCAACATTCAACATTATATGTTTCACCATTCAGAAATGGATGATCGATGTTGAACACCCCTCTACTATACTATGCCCCAAATCTTCTGAACTCCCAAAGTCTTGGTTGCATCACCAACCATGTTGTCTAGGCAGGCACGAACCAGAGGCTAAAACGTGGTGAGGGACAGGGGTGACACATGTCCTCATTAAGGGGTGACACGTGTCATGATCTAATAGGAATAAGGGATCTCTGAATCATCCATATCCCGGTGACACATGGCACCTTATTTATGGGTCCACATCACCCTGGATGATATTAGTGAGCCACGTCAGCCCCATACATACAACCTTCTAACTTCTTTCAAATCTCACGGTCAGGGTCTACCCATGTAGATCCATAGATCCATGACTCTCATTACTTCGAAAATATGGTCTGCAGAGCTTACCAACTCCTCACATCATGAATCCCCTGAAGAGTCAAGTCTCTAGAATCTCGAATCTAGTGCCACGTGTCCTCTATCAACGTTTGAGATTCACTTCTCCATTCATGAATTTGGGAGTTTTCACACTTTGAATACTCTTGGCCAAGTTCTTCCTGAGTACCAAGTCTCCATACTATAGGAACTCTTGCCATGTAGCCTCTCATCCAATGAATCTAGTCCAAGAGACAACATTTGACAGGGGAAAAGAGGGGGCCACATGTTTCTCCATGACGCATTCTTGGTTGGTTGGGTAGTTAAGAGGTGTTCTCAATGAAGTCCTTATATCGATGGTTGAGAGGGATCCCAAAGGATCCGAGGATCGACGGTCTACGCCACTTTGTAAATTTGACATTGGGGAGTTCGACGTGTATCTTCCATCTTCCTCTCTAGAGTGCTGAATATCCGAACCATGCCTAATCTATCACCACGTGCACTTGTCATTCATGAACAAGATTTACTCCAGCTTGTAGAGATCTGGGGAAACTGGTGTGTTCCTACGTCTTCACATTTTTATCGTCGAATACCCAAAATTACAGATAACTGTTGATCTGTGGACATGCGTCCCTCTATTCTCAATGGTCCAGATTAACTTTGCAACTATGATATTTGAGAGTTTCAGCGCTAGACCACCCCTATTCTCCCGAAGTGGGACTTCACCAAAGTAATTAATGCTACCCCTTCCTAAGTCCAATCTAACGACTGAGAGAGATCTCCATTGGATTCCCAGATCTACGTCTCTCATCAATTCGTGACTCCGGCCTTCGTCTTCTTTCGAGGGTTTTGGAGTCATAAGTATCTAAGTCCTGAAGCCAAATTAGCTTCACTCCTTTTGGGCTTATCAAGGGGTTTCCAACTCTAGGTCATATGGGATCATATTGAGGTTCTAGGCTACACTTTTCTCTTAGTCGAGACTTGATTAAGGCCATGGGTATGAGCCCTCAGTCACATGGGTGGAAAGTATGAAGGAAATTCCCTTCTCCCACATATTTGAACTTGACATTCCTGTTAAGGTAAACTCAAAAGGTCGGCATGACTTAAACATTTTAGTTAATCCTACCCCAACTCTCTTGCATATTCACGTCCCATGACTCTCTAGAAGCTAAACTGAGGTAAATCAAAGACCATGTAAGTATAGAAGTTTACAGAAGAAAATGAGCATTTCTAATAACTGTTCAAACACTTCAATACTTAACCATAAACACAAACATTCAATCATCTCATCCAATGTATTACATAGAGTATTGAAATACTTATCAGAACTAGAGAATGTGAAGTGACTGCTAAAAGGGGTTCCTATTTCCACCCAACCATAGGCACAACCAATCCTGATAGATTTACCACTAGCCACCCCCTAGCTACACCATGATGCTCTAAGAGAGATTCTTTCTCTTTGCTCCACGACAGTCAGGGACATAAGTTACTATCCTCCTCCCACATGATCTTGGAGATCATTTTTCTCTACACCAAGCAAAGAGGTATGCATGAGAACTTCCTTAGTCACTCATCAACCTCATTTGTCAGCATGTAGAAAGACCCTTCCCATGGCTTCTTACATCCAAAACGATCTTTCTTCTCAACTTTTCTCTCAACTCTAGAGTCAAAAAACATGCCTCTATCCCCCAAAGTACTTCCTTTCTTTCCTTCCTCAACAAGGTTGCAAGGGTATGAATCCCCAACTTGTGGTCAGGCCTGGAAACCTTATAGATTGTTACCCTACCCCATCTCCTCATTAACTCTTGAGGAGGGCCTTCCAACTACCATCTTGGCTGGTCATTCATTTATGGGTTAGAGGAATGTTGAGCAATTACACCTAGTAGGTACTGGTTTGGTGAGGGTCATCTCAAACATTCTTGGTTTCCTTCACCATCTCTCTCATAGAATCCATGATCTATCTTGGAAAACTCCCCCCTTTCAATAGTTGTGCAACAGATATCCAATTTCTATTAATAACAAAAAATTCATACATTGACCCTTTTATACAAAGTTTCATCAAATCAAACATTCACACATATTTAGTCTGCCATAGTCTCTTGTTTAGTTATAGTTATATTTACAAACTGGGGGAAACAAGGGTATTACACATGCACATTATATTTTTATTGCACATTTACATTGGCTTACAAAATATTTTCAAAAAATTGTGCATACTAACAATTGCACCACTTTTGTTCAATAATAATATGAAACATAAAGAAATTATTATTCCTTACACATGCATTATTTTAATATACCATCTTTATATGATGCACTTGATCTTCATAAGTTTTTAAGCAATGTGACAATGTCCATGGCCTCATTTACAAACAATTCACCTTGCCATGGTGAGTTGGAACTCAACCAACCTCTCTCCTCATGGCTTCTTTATCATCATTCATTTCTATGACAGTTTTATACCCCTTAATTTATTGGGTTATTATCTCATGACTAACACATTCCTACATGTTGTTATGTCATATGAATGCATTCTATAGTTAAATAAATTTTATAAATAATACATTCCTTCATCTTCACCATACCTAATGGTAAATCATTCCAATTAATGCATTCAAAACATATAATAAAATCACTTTAAATGTTAAATTCTAACTGAGAAATTCTTACCTAAATTCCCTTCATCATAATACATCAAATTTGTACCTTCACAACTTCCATTTAATTGGTTTGATGCTACTTGATTAGTGATGCAAGAGCATCATACAAAGCCAAAAGCACGCACCTAGCCAAAGGAGCAGCTGGACGCGCAGATGGAAAAAGAGCACGTTTTTATGAACAACGTTTTGAATTTTGAACTTAAAAGCATTAATGTAATAGTTAGGAAGAAGGCATACTTTGCATTTATACCTAGGAGATATGAATAGATCTGGGGGGATTACTCCCATCTGTCAAATTGTAATAGGCATTTAATTCTATTAGTGAAAGTAGGTAGATTGGAATTAAGAGATTAGACAGTTTAGAGTGTAGGAGGGAAAATGGATATAGACACCCTCACTCTTGTATTAATGTATCATTAGCATAAAGAAGAAGAAGAGAGCTGTATCAGAGCGCTGTAGAGAAGAACCCATGTATAGGAGAACTTGAGTTAATATATGAAGCTTTGACTCATATTTCATGGTGTTATGATGTTTGTTGTTTACATATGCTGCATGGTATGCTTACAGTTGTTTTATTCTCTATGTTATGCATTTGTTTCAATGCTGTGTTGAATGTGTGATTTCATGTTAAGTATATGAAGTCTGAAAGAGGAGAAGAATGAGTTTCAGTTGTTTCTCATCCTGAGAGTTCCTGCAAGGAGTGCAATGAAACATCCGCAAGGTGTGCATTGACAAAAGTTTGAGTTTTATCTCAGAAAGCTCAGGAGAGATACCCTTGTTCTCATTTCCCGCAGAAGTGCAGGTGAAGCACATAAGCCGTGCAAGGTGTACGCAGGCTAGTTGAAGCCTTAGAATTTATCAACTAAGGTTGAAGAGTGAAAGACTATTGTTTTCAAGAGTGCACAGAGTCAAAGAATCAAATACACAGAAGTATTTGAAAGAGTGACGCAAAGAGTGCGTGCAGGAGTCCTTTCAAGACTTGAGGTTGAAAGAGAAATCTCAGGAAGGTCAGCACCTTTGAAGTATTCAAAGGAATACGGGGAGATGAATCAACACGTAGAAGGTTAAGTCTCGGCGAAAGAACATTGGCTCGTTTCATAGAGATTCATTGAGGAGTGATTCAGACGGTTGAAATTCTTTGTGGAGAAATCAAGAAGTTGCGAGGACCGTAGGATCTAGTGAAGCTGCAAGGTGGTTAGAAGTTGGGTGAACCCATCACTTTGGTATCAGGAATCAATGTGGACCATTGATCGTGATCTGTTTTGAGTGTCAGATCATTTTGGGGATTCAGAATTCGGAGTTTGAAGAGACAAGAAACTCGACAATAGGAATCACGATATCGCGAAAACTGAAATCCTGATTCGGAAAAGGGCACGATCATATTGTTGGTCAGGAGATTTGGGTTGATGCCTTATGTTTGATCATGTGGGCATACCTATAAGGACCTGTGGAAAACACCGTGGTGTGTGTGTGGGATTCCCTGTGCAGGAATCGAAAGTCAATTTGATTCAGAGCAGATTTAGAACGATCCTGTGCAAAGCTTGGCCCGAGGGTTGGGGTCTGCACCACTTGTGGTATCAAAGATCAGAACAAGTTCTTTTCTTTCTGTAGCATAGAAAAGAGGAACATTTTACAGCCATGCCACTGAGAAGAAGAGACAGTCCAATGCCAATGCCTGATCCATCAAGAGAAAGAGAAATGCGCAAGTTACGTGCCAGGCTTGATGCCATGGAGACAACATAGAGGCACACAATTGACACTGGGGATATCAGCGAGGCTGAAAGTGAAAATGAAGCTGGAAACAAAGGAGAAGAAGTTGCAGCCGAAGATGCTACGGATGAATGCCTATTCAGGGCTATTGCAAGGATAGGTGCAGATCAAAAATGGACATTCCAGTGTATGACGGAAACCTAGATGTTGAAGAACTTCTAGACTGGATTAGAGCTCTAGATAAATACTTTGAATATGAGGATGTCGAGGAAGACAAGAAAGTCAAACATGTCATTATTCGACTTAAAGGGCATGCAACACTATGGTGGGATGAACTGTAGGCTAACAGACGCTGCAAGGGCAAGCAAAAAATCAAGAGTTGGGATAGCATGGTTACAAAGATGAAAGCCAAATTTATACCCAAGGATTATCAAATCACTCTGTTTCGAAGGATGCAAAATTTGAGACAGAAGCTGATGTCAATGAAAGAATATACTGAAGAGTTCTACAAGATAAAAATCAGAGTAGGTCATCGGGAAAGCAATGATGAAAAAGTTTCCAGGTACATGAATGGTCTACAATATGACATCCAAGATGAGATGAGCATGATGATCATTCGAAATGTGGAATATGCTTATCAGATAGCTCTGAAATATGAAGAGAAGCTGAGTCGAAAACAAGGTCAAAGAGGCCGAGGTAGAAGTCAAGACAGAGGCAAAACAATTTCCCAACACAGAACTCATAAATCTAAAGAAGAGGGAAAGAAACCTCAAACTCAACATGAGAGAGGAGGAAGCTCACAGAGAGGGCAGTATGCTGATAGAAATACTTTTCCTCAAGCTAGAGGAAGAGGAAGAGGCAGAGGTAGTGAGGTAAAATGATTTGTCTGTGGAAAGATCAAACATAAATCCTATGAGTGTCTAGATAAGAAAAAATATGGTGGTGAAAATCGCATTGCCGAAGCTCAAGGACGGAATTTGGAGATAGAAGATGCTGAGGGCAGACAATCCTTAATGATGAGGAGAGTTCTCTTGAAGCTGGAGAAGGAGGAAGAGAACCCAGCCCAAAGAAATAGTCTGTTTCAGACTACTTGCAAAACCAAAGGCAGGGCATGCAAAGTCATAGTGGACAGCGGTAGCACAGACAATCTCATATCTACAGAGATAGTAGAAAAGATGGAGCTAGAGACTATTTTACATCCAAGCCCATACAAAGTTTCGTGGCTACAAAAAGGACATCAGGTAAATGTTACTAAACAATGTTTAGTTGAATTTAAAATAGGAGGATATAAGGATGAAATATTATGTGATGTCATTCCCATGGATGTTTGTCATCTATTGCTGGGTAGACCGTGGCAATATGACATGAACATGATTCATGATGGGAGAAAGAACACATACAACCTGGAGAATAATGGTAGGACTCACATGTTGTTTCCGATTAAGGATAAAGAGGTGAAAATAGAAATGAGCAACACTGTACTTCTCATGAGTGGGAAGGAACTTCTTAATGAGGTTAAGAAGAAGGAAGACACACAATTTATTGTGGTTAGGAAGCCTAGAATTGTTTTGACCAGTACAAGGATAGATGATTTACCAGAAGAAATCCAGGAGTTGCTGGAAGAGTTTGCTGATATAGTAGTGGACGAACTACCTTGTTCATTGCCACCTATCAAAAGTATAATCCATCACATCAATCTTATACCTGGAGCCAGTTTACCAAACAAAGGCACGTACAGATTGACGCCACAGGAAAATGAAAAAGTTAAGAGACAGGTACAGGACTTAATGGACAGAGGATTGATTAGAAAAAGCTTGAGTTCATGCGCTGTTCCAACAGTGCTCAGCCCAAAGAAAGATGGAGGCTGGAGAATGTGTACAGACTCAAGGGAAATCAATAATATTACCATCAGATACAGATTTTCATTTCCAAGGATGGATGACTTGATGGATTTCTTGAGTGGAGCAAGATTTTTTTCAAAGATTGATTTGAAAAGCGGATATCATCAAATTTGAATGAAAGAAGGTGATGAATGGAAGACAACATTCAAGATGAATGAGGGGTTGTATGAATGTATTGTCATGCCATTTGGTTTAACGAATGCACCCAGTAATTTCATGAGGTTGATGAACGAAGTCCTGAAGGATTTCATAGGGAAATTTGTCATTGTATATCTTAACAATATATTAATTTTCAGTAAAATAGAAGCCAGAGCATTTAAATCATTTAGTTGTAGTGATGAAGAGATTACAACAAGAGAAATTGTTGATAAATGTGAAGAAATCATCATTTATGAGGACATAACTCATTTATTTAGGTTTTGTTATCTTTGCAAATGAGTTGAAGATGGATCCAGAAAAGGCAACTGCAATTAAGAATTGGCCATCGCCGAAGAGTGTGTTTGAAGTATGAAGCTTCCATGGTTTGGCAAGTTTCTACAGGAAATTCATCCGAAACTTCAGTGGAATTGGTACACCAATGATGGATACGGTGAAGAAAAGACATAAATATCTTCATTGGACAGAAGAAGCAGAGAAGAGCTTCAATCTGCTGAAGAAGAAGATCACGGAGCAACCAATTCTGGTTTTGCTGGATTTTAGCAAGACATTCCAGGTCAGGTGTGACGCGAGTGGATTTGCAATTGGAGCGGTCTTGAGCCAAGATGACAGGCCGATCACATACTTCAATGAAAAACTGAATGAAGCGAAGATCAAGTACTCAACATATGACAAAGAATTCTATGCAGTCATACAAGCACTGAAGAAATGGAGACATTATTTGGTTCCTAAAGAGTTTGTTTTGTACAGTGATAATCATGCTTTACAATTCATGACTCAACAGGAGAAGTTGAATGAAAAACATGTTAAATGGGTTGAATTCATGGAGAATTTTACTTTTGTGATTAAGCGTATTTCTGGAACTACTAACAAAGTTGTTGATGCTTTGAGCAGGAAATGTTTGCTTATGTAGGAATTCAGAGTCAAGACTTTGGGTTTTGATAACCTCAAAGAAATGTACAGGGGTGATCCAGAATTCAAGGAGGCATATGAGGCATCTGAGAATCCAATTCTTAGAGATAAAAGTCAATGGACTGATTACATGATCCAGGATGAATTATTGTTCAGGGGAAATCAATTATGTATTCCAAAATGCTCCATGAGGGAGAACCTGCTGAAGGAAAAACATAGTGGAGGATTGGCCGGACACTTCGGTCATGATAAGATGTTCTCAAAGTTGAATGGCTCATATTTTTGGCCAGGGATGAGGACAGATGTTAAGAAATTTGTGGACAGATGCAGGATTTGTCAACACACAAAAGGGAAAAGGCAGAACACAGAGTTATATCAACCATTACCCATACCAGAAAGGCCGTGGGACACAATGAGCATGGATTTTATATTGGGACTACCAAGAAAACAAAGAAGCTATGATTCAATCTTTGTGGTAGTTGATAGATTTTCAAAGATGGCACATTTCATACCATGCCAGAAAACCAACGACACAACTCATATTGCGAACCTATTTTTCAAAGAAGTCGTCAGACTTCACGACTTTCCAAGGAGTATCGTTTCTGATGGAGATACCAAGTTCATATGGAATTTCTAGAGGACCTTATGGAAGAAGTTGGGGACAAGTTTGTCTTTTAGCTCAACATATCATCCTCAGACAGATGGGCAGACAGAAGTCATGAACAAAAGCTTGGGAGATTTGCTGAGGAGCTTAGTGACTGAACACCGTAGTCAATGGGATCACATTCTGCCACAGGCAGAATTCACTTATAATGATTCACTTAACAGAAGCACAGGGAAGAGTCCATTCCAGATTGTATATGGAATGTAGCCAAGGGGATTTTATGAATTGAAATATTCAGAACAAGCTGAATTCAAGAGTGCTAGTGTAGAGGACTTTCTAGAGGGAATGAAGGAGCTTCACAACTGAGTCAAAGAGCGATTGCAGAGTTCAAGTCAAGAATACAAGCGGAGAGCAGATCAACACAGGAAAGAACTTCAATTTGAAGTTGGTGATTTGATTCTTGTGCATCTGAGGAAGGAAAGGTTCCCAAGGGGAACATATAACAAACTAAAGATGAAAAAGATTGGACCATGCAAGGTCATAAGGAAATTTGGGAAAAATGCATATGAGTTGAATTACCCGATGGGGTCGGAATCTCATCGATATTCAATGTTGTGGATTTGTACCCTTATAGAGCTGAAGAAGTAGGAGCAAAAGATGAACAGAAAGAAGTTCAATGGTCAAAAC
This sequence comes from Picea glauca, assembly GCA_000966675.3. Lineage (NCBI taxonomy): Eukaryota > Viridiplantae > Streptophyta > Pinopsida > Pinales > Pinaceae > Picea > Picea glauca. The sequence goes on from JZKD02S1710750.1 coordinate 133,867, forward strand.
AAATGCATGTAGCTGAAAAGCCGCAGATGGAAAGCATAATTGACAAGAGGATTAGAAAAAAGACCAAGAGAAAAGAGTATTTTGAATACTTGGTCAAATGGAAGGGACATCCAGTTGAAGATGCTAGTTGGGAAGATGAAGCAAAAATTCATAAGCATGGACAGGCCGTGTAGGAGATCATGAACAGAAGTTCATGAAAACTTTCAAGCAAGGGAGTATGATGTAGGAGCATCGTACAAAGCCAAAAGCACACGCCTAGCCAAAGGAGAAGTTGGACACGTAGATGAAACAAGAGCACATTTTTATGAGCAATGTTTTGAATTTTGAACTTAAAAGCATTAATGTAATAGTTAGGAAGAAGGCATAATTTGCATTTATACCTAGGAGATATGAATAGATATGGGGGGATTACTCCCATCTATCAAATTGTAATAGGCATTTAAGTCTATTAGTGAAAGTAGGTAGACTGGAATTAAGAGATTAGACAGTTTAGAGTGTAGGAGGGAAAATGGATATAGACACCCTCATTCTTGTATTATTGTATCATTAGCATAAAGAAGAAGAAGAGAGCTGTATCAGAGAGCTGTAGAGAAGAACCCATGTACAGGAGCACTTGAGTTAATATATGAATCTTTGACTCATATTTCATGGTGTTATGATGTTTGCTGTTTACATATGCTGAATGGTATGCTTACAGTTGTTTTATTCTCTCTGTTATGCATTTGTTTCAATGCTGTGTTGAATGTGTGATTTCATGTTAAGTGTATGAAGTCTGAAAGAGGAGAAGAATGAGTTTCAGTTGTTTCTCATCCTAAGAGTTCCTGCAAGGAGTGCAGTGAAACGTCTGCAAGGTGTGCGTTGACAAAAGTCTGAGTTTTATCTTAGAAATCTTAGGAGAGATACCATTGTTCTCATTTCCCACAGAAGTGCAGGTGAAGCACAAAATCCATGCAAGGTGTGCACAGGCTAGTTGAAGCCTTAGAATTTATAAACTAAGGTTGAAGAGTAAAAGACTGTTGTTGCCGAGAGTGCATAGAGTCGAAGAATCAAATACAGAGAAGTATTTGAAAGAGTGACGCAAAGAGTGCATGCAGGAGTCCTTTCGAGAGTTGAGGTTGAAATAGAAATCTCAAGAGGGTCAGCACCTTTGAAGTATTCAAAGGAAGATGGGGAGCTGAATCAGTGCATAGAAGGTTAAGTCCCGACGAAAGAACATTGGCTCGTTTCACAGAGATTCATTGAGGAGTGAATCGGACGGTTGAAATTCTCCATGGAGAACTCATGAAGTTGCGAGGACCGTAGGATCCAGTGAAGCTGCAAGGTGGTTAGAAGTTGGGTGAACCCATCACTTTGGTATCAGGTATCAACGTGGACCGTTGATCATGATCTGTTTTGAGCATTAGATGATTTTGGGGATTCAGAATTCGTAAGTCCGGAGTGTAAGCCAAAATCCTTGGTCACTCTAACTCCTAGATCGCGAAAAGGATTGTTAAGTGTGGACTTTTGGGATTTCGGTAATTCAGGATTTGGAATACCGGGAATCCTAATGACAAGGAGCTAGGGGCCTTTGCATTGAAAACCCTGAAGTTGCGAAACTCAGAATATCCTTGAAGTGGCATTTTAGCATTTCGGGGATCGGGGTTTCGGCATTCCCATTGACAAGGATTTGGGGCACTTCACATAAGAAACCCCGAAGTCACGAAACGTGAAGTATTGGTGAAGTGGTGTTTCAATATTTCGGTGTTTCGGGGTTCGGGAACTCGAGAAGATAGTGGTTTGGAATCGAAAGTCTCGAACTCCCAGTACCTGAAAGACTGAAATAATGTGGGTCGTCGGATCTAAAGGGAGGCTATTAGCCGTTAATTCTGTAGAATGTTCCATTTCAGAATTCAGGATGTCGAAGAGGTAAGGGAACGACAATCGAAGGTTTGTTCAAGTCCCGAAAAATGGGAAGAGTGACAGGTGGCAGGAATCCAAGATAGAGACATAGGACAACTGAGAAGACAGGTGGTGCATACTCGTTTCTAGGTAGTGTCAATTTTCATTGATCGTTTTGAGGTTTCGAAGGCTAGAGAGTCGAGAAGCCTTGCATCAGGATTCGTGAAATTGTGAAGTCTGAAACTCCAAATCGGCAAAAGAGTCCCGTTCATTACCATTGGGGAGCTAGTCTTTGTTGAACGTATCAGGATTCAACATTTCGGTGTTTTTGAAGACAAAAAATTAGGTTCCTTTGCATCGAAATTCCCAAAGTTGTGAATTGCGACACAGTTGTGGAGGAGGATGTGACCAAAGATTTCGGCAATTCAACATTTCGGGTTTCGGAGGTTGAAGAGACAAGAAACTCGACAACAGGAATCGCGATATCGCGAAACCTGAAATCTCGATTCGAAAAAGGGCACGATCATATTGTTGGTCAGGATATTTGGGTTGATGCCTTGTGTTTGATCATGTGGGCATACCTATAAGGAGCTGTGGAAAACACTTTGGTGTGTGTGTGGGATTCCCTGTGGAGGAATCGAAAATTCAATTTGATTCAGGGCAGATTTAGAACGATCCTGCGTGGATCTTGGCCCGAGGGTCGGGGTCTGCACTAATTAGTTGGTCCTAGTAGGAGCTGCCATTCCTCCTTCACCAAACTCTTATTCAACATTTCACCTTCCAGTTTCTCCTTCACATGGATGGATTCCATATGCAACACCATCAACTTTCAGCCATGCAATAACTTTCTCTTTCCTAGCACAACAACCATCATTATCAATTTTAACATTCACAAAATATAACAATAGAGTACTCCTAGTCTAAAACATGTCATATGTACTCTTAAACATTTTCACATGCACTAATGCATATCTATTTGTACTAAGAATACATTCCTAACATGTCCACGAGTGCATATTCTCTCCAGCTTCCTGTACTATATATGGCTTTCCAACGTCCATATCATAACAACTAACATCAACTACTCTTTTATTTATTTATCATATATTACTCCCTTTTTTCTTGGCATTCCTCAAGTCTACTAGACTCCCGTCATCCTTCCTTGAAATCTGATTACATTTTCTTTTTAGAGTAACTCTGCACATAATGCATTGCCTTATTTAACTCATGAATCTATTATGCTTGTACCATGTTTCCACTGCACTACTCTGATAACAAAAAGGTGGAGGTACTACTACAAAACTATATCATTGACCCCTGGAGATGATGCACCTACAAGCCACTAGAGACCTTATTCAATTTTCTGAGAACAATGTGCTGCCCAACTCAAGAATCTGGGTGGAAAAATGTCTCCCCATCCTTAGTATTTTTCCAATGACTATTCCTATGCCTCGATTTGATTTCTGAGTTGAAAGCTATGGATTCTGGTGCACTTTCATTGGAAGGTAAAATTCTGTCAATTGTAGCGGAAAATACACAAAGAACCAAGGAAAGTTTTATATTAGGAACATATAATAATAATGGTAAACACACAACAACTTTCAGATTCACAATCTGTTGCTCCAATAAGATTCTACAACAATATAGAATGTGAAACTTTGTCCATTTACATATATGTTCCTTTCTTCTTTTTTCAAACCATCCTTTTTAATCACCCCTCTAAATCCAATTATGATTGTATAATCTAGTTCCACATCTTGAGATTTTTCTGACGATTGTAACCATGCTCAAAACTGAGCTCGAGATCAAATTTATTCCTCTCTAAAGTTTTTTGGGAATTTTCCCTTTTCTGTTGAGGTATTCTTATCTAATGTGGTCTCCATGTAGACCCACTCCACGTGTGTTGGATAACATGGCACCGATCTAGACAATGACGTGGCACTGACATGACATCAATCACCTATCACTGAGGAGTGCTTTTCCCTTTTCTCTTCACCCTTATAAACCACTGGTCTGGTCTAATCCCCCAACGACTAGGCCACATTGCACAAACCCTATCCAACTATTGTTGTCTGATGCTGGTCCAATCTACTGGACCACCGACCCACTGGGCATTGGCCTTCACACTCAAACCTTAATATAGACTCATGTCATTCCTCTTCATTCTGGTCCACCAGGTGACTTGTCTACACCTCACTAATGACCATCCAACTACTTGTCCATTACCCCTAGTCCAGTCCACCGACCCATCAACCCACCAACCACCGCACCCAATATCATGTGCACAAGAATCCATTCCCTTATGGAATAAACAACAATTACTTGTAGCCATATAGCAATGTCTCTCCTACTCTAGCCATTCATTTCAATGCTTCCTCGCACACAAATCAACAAGAGTAAAAAGAGGAAAGAACATACAACCAGAATGAATGAACCAACAAATGAATGAGCCACACTAAAAGAAAAAAACCACATAGCCAACATAATGGGTTTAAATAGAAAGGACACAGTCTCCCCTAGAGACTCACATGCCCCAAGAGACATCGTGGTCTCCTCAAGGGACTCAAGTGACCTCTTTCACCCAAACATGGGTAAATAAAAGTTAAAAATGAAGGAGCATACTCTCCCAACCCCCTCTCTCATGGAATCATATCCCGTATCTCTTTTCCTTTTCCATATTGTAGCCAACAATGTATTATATATATACCGACTCATCAACCTAAGTCAGTTTTACACAATAGATTCTAGTTCATAGGGATCAAGATTGAGGTGTTACAAGGGATACACAAAATCATTCAAATTAATGAGGATTATCCATTATATTTTATTGAAAAGAACATTTGCATAACCACCGATAATAGTGTTGATATTATGGACTATAAAAAAGGCTTACAAATATCCCACATGTTGTATGACCATAAAATTTTAATTGACAATGGAGGGTGATTCTCCACTTATCATTGAAAAAACAAAGAACAGATATCATAATAGGGGACTTGTTTATTCAATCAAAATTGGATATTAATCACACCACTCTAGGATATTATTACCGTATTGCATGTATTTCAATTTTTATGACTACTCCATACCTAGTGACCCTTTAATACTGTAGATGATAGTCTTACTAATGAATGGGTTGATCTACCATGGGAGGGAATTGGGAATTTATTTGGAGGAAATATGAATCAATAACTCTTGGAATATTTTAATGACCTAAGATAGCTACTCACACAAGAATAACGTGAAATTTAATGTGAAAGAGGAAAAAAAAAACCTCACATTCCTTGCATCAACCTATTTGAACCCGTGAAGACCCCCCATAAAATACAAAAGTATAGTAGGAAGAAAGAATTATTATTCCTTCCCTCATAAGGAGTAATGACACAAAGGTGCCACCCCCTTCTTAATTTCCTAAATATTATGGAAGTAATACATCCATTCCTCCACCATAAATAGTGATAAAGGTTTACCATCATAATTACATCAACATCTATTCAACTTTGAGGTAATTACATGCTCTAAATATTAGGGTACTATGTGTCATCAAGACTTGTTTATAATGATTAATGTTTTATGCATAGGGGTTATTTTGTCATAGTGTGCATGTGAGTTGTGATGGGGAGGATAAGTAGACAGAGAAATCATGGCTAGGAATGGTGACTATTAGTGGTACATGATGCAAACAAGGGTTTTGGAGATCACCTACAGTAATGATTTTTACATAGTTATACATCCATTGGAACCTTTGTAATAAATATTAACCATGGGTAAAACAAATTTAATATTATATATTGCATTTAGAAAAGATTTATCCAAGGAATTTGGCTTGCAATCTTCTTCTAGCATTCTGGCTAGAGCTCAACATGGAAGGAAACAAACTAGGATATTAGTCCATGTGGTCACATTCATTGTACATCAATGTCATAACAATATATTCTATTCTTCTCTATTGTGTTTATTATGGTACATTTTGGTTGTCCTTTGCTAGCATATGAGATTTGTGTTGTTTCTATTTCATGTATCTTTAATTTGTTGTTGGTATTTTTATACTTTCATCAAGAAGGAAAGTATTTCTAGTTTATATTCATATAAGATTCTAAGCCTTCATTCCCTAATATTGTATACCTTAGTTAAAATGTACTTTCCTTGTGGGGCTATATCCTTTTTCAAGACACAACAATTTGGACATGTTCTTTCCCTAGCAACCCTTCTAGTAATCACTCTCTTATGCTTTAAGAGGTTGGTGTCTACATATATCTCTTCCTTTTTTGGAATTCTTGTTGGATTAATAAACCCAAGATGATTTTTTGTACATTCCATCCTCACATCATTTGTTGACTTCTTAAGTGAACCATTTTCAAGGATATGCATTGAAAAATTACTTCTTTCCATCTTCATGTGCATGTGGTATGGTCTTGGTAGATTACATGTATCTCATCTCATCTGAATTTCTCTATGAATAAGATATTTGGCTACCAAAATATTCAAAATCTTGGTTTAATTCCCAACACCTAAAATATTCTTAATCCATGTTTCTTGGGTTGTTTTTTGTACCAACTCACACATGGCCTCATTTTGTGGATTTTGGGTACTTTGCAATTCTACCACTTTTAGAGATTTCAGAAGAAGTGTGTTTTATGGTTTGTTTATGTCAAATCTGTTATAACCCTATAATTTATAGGATCAACTGGTGAATGAAAAATTTATCCTTTTATTGTTTTGGTTGCCAAATGATTTTTCATTCTGCAAATAATTTGAGAAAAAAAGAAAAGAAAAGAAAGAAAAAGAAAAAGAAAAAGAAAAGAAAGAAAAAGAAAAAGAAAAAGAAAAGAAAGAAAAAGAATAAAAGAGGGCATAATTTTTTTTTAAATAAAGCCCCATTCAATAACAATGGCTTGGTCCATACAGTTTAAGCATGGCCAAGTCCTTTAAATTGATGTTGATAGGAGTAGTGAATAAGCTTGGCTAAACTGTTTAATCTTAGCCAAGAAAATTAGGTTAGCTAGTGAATAAATTTGACCAAATTGCCTAATCTTGGTCAAATAACCCCAGGATAGAGTAATTTCTTAGTCCAATAGTTTAATATGGGCTAAATGTCATAGGTAATTAGGTTAGAGCATAGGGTAGTTTGCTTTATCTCAATAAAACAGGCATGATGATCGATGTTGAACCCTATCTTTGATGTTTGAAATTTGAATGTCTAACCCCATGGTGATAAAACAACGAAAGCTTGGACAAACCCACTTAAAGCACTTACCCTAAGTTTTCAAAGAAAATATGAGTTTGCGCTCACAGATTAAAGACAATGCACAGATAAACGACCGAGGTACTAGCGCTCAGATCTACAGTTGATAAGTTTTTTCGGACCCCCTCGACCGTTCTATCTTTAACGGTAGGGGGGGGGGTCCATAATCATGTATAACAAAGGCACGCATCTGAATGGTTTAGGCGTCGGCGCCTAGATCCATGGTTGAGATTGAATTCCAGACCCCCCTGACCATTCTGATTTTAATGA
>JZKD02S1710750.1:158395-181462 GCA_000966675.3 Picea glauca
TAAACTCTCCATGGTACGTAGACCTGATATTTGTTTTGCATAACTTACAAGCTCCCCCTGGTCTGACCAAAACTAAAGCTAGGTTTTTGAAATTGAAAGAACTAAAATTTTTCATTCTAGAAGGCAATCTTTATTGGAAGGATCCTGGAGGTATTTTGTTGAATTGTCTATTAAAGGATGAAACTGACAAAGTATTGTAGGATTTTCATGCAGGAGACTGTGGTGGTCACCTGATCTGGAATACCACAACTAATAAAATCCTCAGAGCTGGGTTCTATTGGCCTACACTATTTTCTGATGTGCATCAGAGGGTGACTTCGTGTCATAAATGTCAGGTGTTGGAGGGCAAAAAGAAGCTCCTCCCTTTTCCCTTGAAACCAATCTCTATTGAAGCTCCTTTCCAGCAATGGGGATTAGAATTTATCGGAGAAATACATCCTCCCTCTTTGGGCTAGCACAGGTGGATTCTTATTGCTACAGACTATTTCACAAAATGGATCGAAGCTATACCAAGCATGCAAGCTACTGATTCTGTCATTATTAAATTTTTAGAAAATAATATCTTGTTTCGTTTTGGGTGTCCAAGAAAAATTATAACTGACAATGAAGCTGCTTTCCGATCCAAGAAGCTCATAAATTTTTGCAACTAGTATCATATCAGTTTGGGACCTTCCACAACTTATTACCCTAAGGGAAATGGGCTGGTGGAGTCATCCAATAAAACCCCGGTGAACATTATTAAGAAGATGTTGTAAGAAAACAAAAAGTCATGGCATAACAAGCTGGTTTTCGCACTATGGGCYGACAGACTGACCACCAAGAGGTCAATTGGTATGTCTCCATATCAKTTGGTCTATGGCACTGAAGCAGTTTTTCCTACCTCCTTAGGGGTTCCTGTCATGAAACTGCTACAAGAAATGCAAGCCGAGCCAAACGATTCCCAAAGAAGGATAAACCAGATGATCCACTTGCAGTAGTCCAGAGAAGAAGTATACAACAAAACTCAGGTTGTCTAGGAGAGGATAAAAAGGATTTTTGATAAAAGAACTGAAGAAGATGACTTTGAGCTAGGTGACTTGGTTCTAAGATGGGATGTCCGAAATGAAGATAAGGGGAAGCATGGAAAATTCAACAGTCTATGGAAGGGACCTTACATAATTCATGCATTCAGAGGAAATAATGCTTTTTTGCTCAACAACAGCGATGGGACCAATATACCAGGAGGACTTGTGAATGGCAGAATGTTGAAGCACTACTCACCTCCTTAGTAGGGACCTTGAGTCACACCTTTCCATTGTACAAATCATTTTATTGTGCTTACAAGTTTTTGAGTGAACAATTTTGATCATATGGTTAAAGCCCGCAGAGAAGTCTCTAAGCCACTGAACATTGTCATCAAACTTTTAAAAATAATAAAACAAATCAAACAACAAAGGCAACTGTGGAGAAAGTTTTTCAGAACATCAAAAAACAGGATTCTCGGCACTTCACAAGGAGAGTACCATCCCCAGGTGGAGCCGATGTTATAACCCTATAATTTATAGGATCAACTGGTGACTGAAAATTTTATCCTTTTATTGTTTTGGTTTCCAAATGATTTTTCATTCTACAAATAATTTGAGAAAAAAGAAAAGAAAAGAAAGAAAAAGAAAAAGAAAAAGAAAAGAAAGAAAAAGAATAAAAGAGGGCATAAAAGAAATTTAAATAAATCCCCATGCAATAACAATGACATGGTCCATATAGTTTAAGCATGGCCAAGTCCTTTAAATTGATGTTGATAGGAGTAGTGAATAAGCTTGGCTAAACTGTTTAATCTTAGCCAAGCAAATTAGGTTAGCTAGTGAATAAATTTGACCAAACTGCCTAATCTTGGTCAAATAACCCCAGGATAGAGTAATTTCTTAGTCCAATAGTTTAATCTGGGCTAAATGTCATAGGTAATTGGGTTAGAGCATAGGGTATTTTGCTTTATCTCAATAAAACATGCATGGTGATCGATGTTGAACCCTATCTTTGATGTTTGAAAGTTGAATGTCTAACCCCATGGTGATAAAAATAGGGAAAGCTTGGGCAAACCCACTTAAAGCGCTTACCCTAAGTTTTCAAAGAAAATATGAGTTTGCACTCATAGATTAAAGACAATGCATAGATAAACGGCTGAGGTGCTAGCGCTCAGATCTACGGTTGATAAGTTTTTTCGGACCCCCCTGACTGTTCTATCTTTAATGGTAGGGGGGGTCCAGAATCATGTATAACAAAGGCACACATTTGAATGACTCAGGTGTCGGCACCTAGATCCATGATTGAGATTGAATTCTAGACCCCCCGACCATTCTTCTTTTAATGGTGGGGGGGGGTCCGAAATGTTGGTTAAACATTGTGCTCAGATCTACGGTCCAGTGGCAGGCGCACCGATGGACAACTGATGGTATTTTTCGGACCCCCCCGACCGGTCTGCTTTTAACGATTGGGGGGGGGGTATGAAATGGAGTGATTTTCTGGTGAGTCCTCTTCTCTACGTAGTAGGAATCCATTGCTCCATACTCCTACCACGTACTGCTTACCACTTTCTGACATACCCCCCGTCACCCCATGACATCATTTTCCATTTTCTCCCCTAAGGGTCACGTCTCAGAACTCTGTCAATCCATTCCCCCTGTTCACCCGTTACAAGTCCCTTCACCATGCTCACTTCCAAATCAACACCTGCCACGTCACTCAGTCGTATTTATCATTCATTTTTACCTGCCATCTCACGCTCCAAAAAACCCATTGGCCATTTATTACTAGCTAACTTATCCATTAGCTTGCTGATCTGTCCTTCATGCCCAACGGGTATCCATTTGCTCAAAACTACTTTTTTTGTTCATTCTCCCATTGCTTACTTTGTCCTCACAACAGAGATATTATCCCTGTCTTACCTCCATTCCAGTCAGCCATCCAAAACCACAACCATCCCCACTAACATTGTTTTTGAATTGCAAGTATTTTCACAGTGATAGCGCCAAAATCCAATAAAGCAGAAGCCGAGGAAAATCCTTTCCTCCCGCCTCTTGTTGATCTCAACAGGATCCATTTGGCTGACAAAGATCATTTAATCATAGACACCAGGTGTGAATTCGACTTTGCAGATTTGCAGTCATGGCTCAAAGAGACTTTCTTAGATCAGAGCGATGAAATTGGGCTCTGGGAGTCCAACCTTCCTCTGTATCTTTTCCCCCAGGTTCACCATTTCCCTGAATTCACCCTCAAATGCTAGGCTCATTACCTCCCTGACCATAGAGCCATAGTATCTTCATTAGGAGAAGCTCTGTTCTTCATTACACCATAAGCCATTGATCAGATGATGCAGATACCCAGAGCTGAATCCACGTCCTCTTTCAATCTCGAAGTCATCATGGAGCTGTACCAGAAACTATCATTCCCTTAGAGAGCCCAGATTTTCGAGCTTTTCCTCCCTCAGGCCACCCAGCTCCCCAAGACAAATCCCCCGTACCCTTCCTCCCTATTCTTAGAGAAGGGAAACCAAGTCATTTTGTCGCTCCGTGCTCTGCTTGGTTATTTTTTCGACAAATGGGTGGATGAACCCATATTGGGTTTTCTGTCCATCTTCTCCCCAGAAGAAAGACCCACCACTCAGTTCGACTACAAAAATTTCTTGGCAGATAGTATTCACGAGCAGTTCTCAAATTTCACCTCAGAAGGCATGTTTCGGTATTCCTCAATACTAGCCTACATGTTCACTTTCTTTCAAGCGGATAGGTTCTCCTTTTCAATGTAGAAAATGGACAAGGACAGGAGACCATAGGCGATAATAGATTGGACTTCACTACTCAGACAAAATTCAACAGAATTCAGTTTCAAACAGTTTATCGAGCAGTTCTACCATCCAGTGGTGAGCATGCTCGACGGTAGATCTGAACCAAGAATAAATGAGGAGATTCAAAGGATTTTATGCCTCTCAAACCTTGCAAAAACTAGAGACTGGTATCTTTACCAAAAACACACTGAGATCATAGTATATGGATGCGACTTAGCTCCATACAAACTGCCCGAGTATCTTCCTGTGAGGATATTTTCCTTGGAGTACATAAGGAAAATGATTAACTCCGATGACATACATTTGTGTCTCTGAAAATGAAACAACAGCTCAGAATTAAAGGGCAAATATGGTCTTTCATCTGTAATAGCCGAGGTGCCAGGGAGGAAGCAGACAGACTGTTGAAAGAAATGAAGTTTTATGTTAGTTTCATATGGCACTATGATCCGTGCGGTATAATTTCTAAGATGAGGATTAAAAATAAAAATGTCCCATATGTTCATACAACCAAGCCTGAGATAGAGAAGTTCACGAATCAAACAGAACGGGAGCCGAACACTTTGGTCGAGATAGAATAGCAGGACCCTTCGGTCATCATCTCACAGACTACTACACCACAGGTTCTCAAGGAGAAAAGACCCAGGAAGGATACTTCACCTTCCATCACCAAAGTCTCGACTAAAGATTTCCAATTACACACCAAAAGGCCAAAAGCCAGTGATACACTTGACACGACTGGTGAAAAGGAAATCCAATCCACTACAATTATAAAATATGATCAGTCACTTCTCATCACAAGAAGCAAATAGATCATGTCTACATTTTCATCTAAGAAGCCTATGGATACTCCACTAGTTGACTAGGCAAGCAAAGTAGGACCAAAGTTGAGTGTTTTTGAGAAGTATGACCTAATCAAAAAGAAAAATCAAACGCTGACCAACAATATTTATGCTCAGTTTTGGAAACAGACATCAACGACACAACATAGATTTTTGTCTGCATTCAATACAGAGAAGGGTATAATGAACATGGCTTTTCTGTAGGCACAAGTGCTAGACCTAAAAGCCATCACTAATTACAAGAGAGCAACATTCGAGTTTCATACTAGAGATGTGCATCCCGCTGATTAGATGGATCTGCACAAGCAAACTAGAGAAATGGTTTTCTCCATGTTGGAAAATGCTTCTACTACGACTGTTAAATTACAGGTATCTCTGAGCAATGTCCAGACACATTTGAAATTAGAAAATATATCATCCTTTTCAAAAGATAATAGAATTAAGATGTTGGAAGAATTGGTCCTCAAGATCAGGTATGAACCCTCGAATGTGAAAGCAGTTGAGGAGATTGTAAAAAAGAAAAATGCCGATATAGAATCTCTGAGGAAACATTTGAAACAACAACCAACAGAAGATGCATAGGCAAAGGAGATAGCTGAGACAGAAGGGGAAAAGGATGAGATGCTTAGGTTGATTATGGAGCAAAATGCACAGTTGAAAGAAATGGAAGCAGAGTTGGAAAGGTTAGTGAAAGAGATGGAATAATCAAATCCTATGGAAGTCATTCCATTGAGCACAGTTCCACTCATGGGAGTAAGCACATCATCCACAGTGGGAATCCCCTCAGCATAAACTCCCTCAACAACTCCACTGACAGCTCTGGAGAAGACAATAGAACTGGAAAAATCCATGGAAGAGATGAATTTGCAAGAGATAGAGATTAGAAGACTTAAAAAGGAGGTTGATAACCTTCAGGAACTCAAGTATTCTTACCAGACCAACTACTCCAAGGAGAAACAAACATCAATCAAGCTCAAATAGGAATTGCAACATCTTCAAAAGTAAACAGTGGCAGGCAAAACACTTGTTGAGGTCAAGGAAAGTGTCTGGATGGATATCACCAAGTCCGTAAATGAAATATGGCCTATGGTACAAATCATGTTTGAGCAAAATGAACTAGTGCAAAGAAGAAAGTAGGCTATTGAGAAAATAAGAGGAGAATTGGGAGAGATGCCCACAGAAGCCACTGAGATCATTACATTCCTGAATTCAAAAACCAGAGAAGAGTTAGAGGATTTGAAACTTGAAGATAGGATGAAGACCATCCTTGAGGTCAAGAGGGTCCTGACCAAAAGAGGACTGATTCTACAGCTGGAGGACAATGTCCAGACTATGGACATAGGAGTGCAAATATTTTTCAGCAAAATTGAAGCTCTGTAGAAGAAAGGCCTCCCTGGCTTAAGCGTCATAAATGACAAGTTAATGACACTTTCTGATTATAAAAAGAAACTAGCCACCGTGGCCAAAGATAGTTAGAAATTCTCGGGAATACAGGGCAGTATCATAGGCAAGGCGTTCTTAGAAGCTTTACAGTCAGACATTAGCATACAGCACGAGACCTGATACATTTTCATCGTCAAGCCAACTTTTTCCAAGTATACAGAGATGGATGAAGTATACTGAAGACTACTCAAAGTCGTCGTTCCTAGTCACTTTTGATGGGAAGAGTTATGCAATCTGATCGAGTAGGAGATGAGGTGTCCAAGCCCAGCCAACTATCCAATCAGATGAGGTTGTGCAGAGGACTCACCAATGGTTTACCCCAAAAATCAGCATGAAGATTTCAACACATCATCAAACAGTTCCTAAATTATTGTATCTTGTTGAGTTAGTTAGCTAAATTTAGAATTTGCCACATCCTGATCTTTAATGACAGGATCGTATGTAATTTTTGATTATAAATACTTTAAACTTTGAAGTACCAAGGGTTGATCTTTACGCCCTGTAAGCTAGAAAGACTGTAATTTTTATCAAGAGATATTCCAGTAATACAAAGGGACGTTTCACAGGATTCTGGTGTGTTATTCATTGGTGAAGTTTTCTTTTCTATGTTAAATGTTTTTCTCCCTCAGTTATCATATTGTTTTATAATCTAATCTTTTAAAATTAGTTCATGTTGCAGGATTTATCTTTGTATACCCTATTTCCGGCTTTGAAAGATCTAAATGTTTATCTTTTTGATATTACAGTGAAGAAATTCTTAAATGCTTCTTTACTTTAATTGATATTCTCATCTTTTCAGCTATTCATCACTTTATTGCTAAAGAATCCAATGAATGCATTATCTTTCCCTGTGAAAAGAATATTTTATTTTCTGGTTAGACCTCGATCTTTATAATACAGACCCCATAGCCCAATGTAGGCGTAAAAACCTTTTCAACCAACCTAACAAAAACAAAACAAACCATTCAATCTTATTTTGTTTAACTAGTCTAATATCTCAAAGTTAAAACATAGCTAAATCATACAGAGAGATCCCTCTTTGAAGCTGGTAGGGCTAGATTCCAGTTTCGAAGTGGTTGGATAAAGTTACCTCTTGTAAATTTCTTCTACTCTGACAACCTCTGGGAATTTACAGAGCGTTAACAAAATCCATAAGTAATTTTGTTTCATACCAAGTAGGTTGATATATTTTACTACTTAAGGATTCATGTTAGTGGAGAAAACCCTACACATTAGGCCAAAAACACATCATTCTCCTATATGCTAGCAAGTTCTATAGAAATAGAAATTACTAAAAATAACTCAATGTGTTATTATCTATTATACATCAATGATAAACAAAATTGAATCAAAACATTAACACATAGACATGTTGTAATACCCATGTTTCCCCCAATTTGTAAATATAACTATAATTGGATAAGAGACTATGGAAGAATAAACATGTGTGAATGTTTGATTTGATGAACCTTTGTATAAAAGGGTCAATGTATGAATTTTCTATTATTAATAGAAATTGGATATATGTTTCTCAACTCCTAAGAGGGGGGAGTTTTCCAAGATAGACCATGGATTCTATGAGAGAGATGGTGAGGGGAAACCAAGAATGGTTGAGATGACCCTCACCAGACCAGTACCTACTGGGTGTAATTTCTCAATAGTCCTCTGATCCATAAATGAATTACTAGTCAGGATGCTAGTTGGAAGGCCACCCTCAAGAATTAATGAGGAGATGGGGTAGGGTACCCATCTATAAGGCTTCCATGCCTAACCACAAATTGGGATTCATACCCACGCAACCTTGCTGAGGAAGGAAAGAGAGAAGGTAATTCAGGGGATAGAGACATATTTGCAAGATAACAGAGTAGAGAGAACAATATTGAGAGGAGAAGAGAAGCATGTTTTTGGCTCTGGAATAGAGAGAAAAGATGAGAAGCAAGCTTGTTTTTGGCTGAAAGAATCCATGGGAAGGATTTTGCTACAAGCTGATAAATGAGGTTGACGAGTGACTGAGGAAGTAGTCGTGCAAACCTCCTTGCTTGGAGTAGAGAAAATCGGTTTCCAATTTCCTATGGGAGGAGGAGAGTAACCTCCATCACTGACTATCGTGGAGCAAGGAGAAAGAATCTCTCTTAGAGTATCATGGTATAGCTTAGGGGTGGCCAATGGTAAATCCGTCAGGAGTGGCTGTGCCTATGGTTGGGAGGAAACATGCACCCCTTTCAACAATTGCTTCACATTCTCCATTTCTGGTAAGTATTTTCATACTTTGTGTATATATATTGGATGCCATGATGGAATGCCCATGTTTATGGTTAAGTATTTCAGTATTTTAATAGTTATTATAAATTATCATTTGTTTCTATAAATTGCTATATCTATATGATCTTTGATTTATCTCAGTTTAGCTACTAGAGAGTCATGGGATGTGAATTCGTAGGAGAGTCGGGGTAGGATTGACTAAAAGGTCTAAGTCCTGCCGGCCCTTTGAAGTTTACCTTAGTAGGAATATCAAGTTAAACTTGAAGGGAGAAGGGAATTCCCTTCATACTATCCACCCATATGACTGAGGGTTCATGCCCATGTAATTAACCCATTTGTTGCTAAAAATATTAGCGCTTAGCCCACAATATTTCCCCAGGGATCCATGTGACCAGGGCCTGGGAACCTTGCACTAGTCCGAAATGAGATTTCTCATTCGGGACTTTGGGATTTATGAATCCACAATCCTCAAAAACAGTTGAAGGCCGAAGTCATGAATTGATGGGAATCGTCGATCTAGGGATCCAATGGAGATCCCTCTCAGCTATTAGATTGAACTTAGGAAGGGTAACATTAAGCACTTTGACGAGGTTCCACTTCGAGAGAACATGAGTGGTCTAGTGCCAAAAATCACGAATGATGGAGTCGAGAAGTAATCTGGACCATTGAAAGTGGAGGGACATGTGTCCATAGATCAACGAATATCTAGAATTTTAGTTATTTGGTGGTATAAATACGTGTGAGTTTCCTTGGAGCTCTGCAACCCTGAGTAAATCCTGGTTGTGAATGCTAGGTATATGTGGCGATAGATCAAGTGTGTTATGGAGAGGAAGGCAAAAGATACATGTCAAACTACATAATGCAAAAACTATGAAGTGATGTGGATCGTCGATCCTCGTATCCTTCGAGATCCCTCTCAATCATCGATCTAAGAATCCCACCCTCGATTACCCAACTGATCGAGAACTCATCATAGAGAGACACATGGCCCCTACTTGTCACCTATCAAATGTTATCTTTCAAACTAGATCCGTTGGATGAGAGGGCACATGGAAAGTGATCCTATAGTCAGGAGACTTAGTACTCTAGAGGAACTTGGCCAAGTGTCTACAGAGTCTGAAAACCTTTGAAGTCATGAACGCCTAAATGAATCTCGACCATTGGTAGGATGAAGACACTTGGTGCTAGATTAGAGAGTCCGAAGACTTGGATCTTCAAGGAATTCATGATGTGAGGAGTTGGTAAGATCCAAAGTCCAGAGCCATGAAGTAATGAGAGCCATAGATCTATGGATCTACGTGTAATCTTACTTACTGTGAGATCAAATGCCTGGGTAGCTATCAGTCCAAGATGATGTGGTATCCGAACGTCATACAAGATGATGTGGACCCAAATTATGCATTCCACATGTCACTGAGATATGGACGATTCATAGACCCCTTATTCCTATTAGAGTGTGACACATGTCACCCCCTAATGAGGACATGTGTCACCCTTGACCCTTGCCACATGTCAACTTCTGGTTCATGCTCGCTTGGACAATGTGGTTGATGACGTGTCCAGGACTCCGAGAGTATGGGTAAATTCAAGAGTTTGAGAGTTTTGGGAATAATATAATAAAGGGATGTTCAATGAGGATCATAGATCTCTAACCATCGAAGGTTCAACGATAATCGTTGATTGCCGAAAATGTCGAAAGTGTAGGATGTCGACCACCGATTTTTGACCGCTGAACACTGAAAAAGGGACCTTCAACGTAAAACATAGAACACCATTCGCCGAATGGATAAGGACACATGGAGATATTTTTTGATTGCGGGGATTAGGAAAAATGAGTGTTCAACGATGAACGCCAAAGACCCCAACTAATAGCACCCAGATAACTTCAAGAGGCCATATCTTGCAAACCAGGGATCAAATTTTGAACCAGTAATGGTCGTTAGAAAGCTACAGATAAGTAGAAGAGGATGCAGACCTCAGAATAAGGATTTGAGAGTGTTAGGAAGAATGAAAATTTGATGCCCCATCCCAAGAAAGGGTATTTAGGGGCTGGGTGTGTTACAAATTGGTATCAGAGCATGGAAACAACACTTGGTATGCTTGGGCTCATGCATGAGTCACATAAAAATATTATTAGAGAAATTTTTGGGGTAACACCATAACTCACCCCCATTCTATAAGAAACTTGTCTGAATATCTACTGAAGAGAGGAACAAAATGTTCCATTGCTGATAGATGTTTTGGAAATATGAACTGTATGTTGCTAATGTTTCCAAATAAAGAAGATGAATTCACTTTGCAATGATGTGTGTTGTTCATAAATTGGTAGATTAATAACTAACATAAAATGTTCTATCAACAATCAAGTAGTCAATGAACAACATGGAAAACTACACCGTAAGGGATGGCAACACACCATGAGTTGGGGAAGATCTCTGATAATAGAGAGGAGGAATATGATGAAAGGAGGGAAGTGGAAACCCCTCCAGATTTGGCTGAAACTATAAGAAGCCTCATGGAAGAATTACAGATTTATAAGGATGACAATGAAAGGTTGATCAAGGAGCAACAAAGCAAACTGAAATTAATGCAGTCCTACTGCAAAGTCTATAATATATACAAAGGCAACTGCAACATGTTCCAACTGCTATTCATGTGCACATTTATCATAATAAGAAAACTCCAAGTCCACCTGAGATACAAAATCATGGTCTGGAAAGTGGCCAGACCAGGAGGAGCACCTCAAGGAAGGCCCAAAGTGGAGCCAACAGATACTCAATGAAATATTCCTCTGATGAGGACACTGACACCTCTAAGGAATCTTCTTGTGGAAAAACTAGTTCTCATTCCCAGATGAAATGAAAGAAAAGGAAACCTTCCAAGAGTCATGACCCTAAAGAATTCAAGAAATCCAAGCCACCCACCTTCAATGGAGAGATTAAGAAGGGGAAAGAATAAAAAGTTTGGCTACTCGGCCTGAAGAAGTACTTCATATTTCATGACTACTCTAAAAACTTAAAAGATCAGATAGCCATTTTCAACCTAAATGGGAAAGCTTCCATTTGGTGGGAGGACCTTAGGAATGTGAAAGGAATCCATGAGAAGGACTTGTCATGGAAACAATTTGAGAAACACTTCAAGAAGAAGTACCTGTTAGAAAATTACTTTGATGGGAAGACCAAGGAGTTCAATGAACGCAAGCTGGGAAAACTCACCATAGATGAATATATCAACATATTCCTTGAGCTGATGAGGTATGTGCCCTACATAAAGGATGAAAAAGTAAAGATGCAATGATTTATTAGTGGATTACCTCAGTCCTACCGGGACAAAATTGATTTTGATGAGCCAAAGAATTTAGAATATACTCTTCAAAAAGAAAGGTAATGGTATGAGCAATTCAAGAATAAGACAGAACCCCATGAAGAATGGAAGACAAATTTTTTTTTGGGATTCAAGAAGATGGGGTTTAAATCCTCGACATTTAAGAGACATGGTAAGAGCTCTAGGATGAGCCTTCCTACCAGAAGTGTGTATCAACAAAATTTTCCATCCCATAGTGGAAATAAACCATTAGGAGAAGCTCCAAGTAAGAATGATAACATGAAGAGAGAACCCTTGAAATGTTGGGGTTGTGGAGATGAACATCTGTTGAGGGACTGTCCACATAGGCAACAAAACAATGGGAGGGTCTACAACATCCAAGAGGATACCACAGTCAATGATGTGGTTAGGAGAATGCCACAAATTTATGCAGCCCTAGATAATAGACAAGCTGACCACCAAGCTTCAGTGGTGGAGATGGAAGGTATGATTTCCAACCATCCTGTTTCCATTTTAAATGACCCTGGTTTTAGTTTGAGTTATGTTGCCTCTCAAACTATTGATAAATGAAAACTGCAACAAGTTAAACATGTTAAATCATGGTTGGTACAACTAGCCACTGAAACCAAAAGAAAAGTAACAGAGGTCATACCAACATGCCAATATGTTATAAGTGAGTTTACCACCCAAGCGAACCTAAACATACTTCCTTTAGGATCTTATGACCTGCTGATTAGCATGGACTGGTTGGCTACCCATGAAACCAATTTGGACTATTACAATAAAACTTTGGAGTGTGAAAATGAAGAAGGAAGAAGGGTAACCCTACAAGGGATTCAAAATCATGTCACAGTGAGAAAAATATCATCCCTCCAAGTGAAGAAGTATTGCAGAAAAGGCTGCCCCTTGTATGCAATACAAGTATAAACACTATTGAGAATGAAAAACCTAGCCTAGAGGACCATCACATATTAAGAGAATATAAAGATGTATTCCCAAAAGAGGTGCCAGGTCTAGCTCCAAGAAGGGATATTGACTTTTCAATAGAACTTGTACTAGGAGTGGTGCCAATGTCTAGAACTCCCTATAGAATGAGTACACCAGAGCTAGTTGATCTCAAAATGAAGCTGAAGGAAATGTGGGACAAAGGCTAAATTAGACCTACTGTGTCCCCATGGGGAGCACCAACCTTGTTTGTGAAAAATAAATATGGCACACTCAGACTATGCATAGATTATAGACAAATCAATAAGATGAGCATCAAGAATAAGTATCCCTTGCCAAGGATCAATGAATTGTTTGACCAATTAAGGGGTGATACAATCTTCTCCAAGATTGAATTGAGTTATGGATACCATTAGGTCCGAATTAAATATGAATACATCCACAAGACAACCTTTAGGACAATATATGGTCATTATGTGTTTGTGGTGGTGCCATTTGGGATTACCAATGCACCATCCACTTTTATGTGCTTAATGAAAAACATATTCAAAAATTTCTTGGATAGGTTTGTGTTGGTTTTCATTGATGATATTCTAATATATTCCAAGAATACGGAAGAACATGAAGAACATATCAAGCTAGTACTCCAAGTACTAAGATAACATCAAATCTATGCTAAGTTTAGTAAGTGTGAATTTTTCCAGAAACAAGTCCATTAATTAGGCCATTATATCTCTGAGGAAGGAGTGGTAGTTTATCCTGAAAAGATTAAAGACATCATGGATTGGCCTACCCCAAAGGATCTGTCTGATATCAGATCCTTTATGGGCCTAGTAGGATACTATATGAGGTTCATAAAGGGATTCTCCAAGATTGGCTTCCCAATCAAATGTCTTTAAAAAAAAGGGGATTAAATTCATTTGAACATCAGAATGTGAAGAAATATTTCAAGATATGAAATACCTTCTAACCAATGCACCTATAATGAATATTGTAGAACCAAACAATGACTTCCTTGTGTGTACAAATTCCTGCAAGGAAGGGCTCAGAGGAGTCCTCATGCAAGAAGGACAAGTGATTTGCTACGAATATAGAAAATTGAATGAGCATGAAGTCAATTATGTGACCCACGATATGGAATTGGGTGCCATAGTGCATTCTTTAAAAATGTGGAGGCATTACCTCTTAGGTAGAATATTTGTACTTATGATTGACCGTAGTGGATTGAGGTATTTGTTTGAACAACCAAAACTCAATGTGACAAGCTAGGTGGATGGCTCTCCTTAGTGAGTTTGATTTTAAAATCAAACATATCAAAGGAAAGGAGAATAGGGTGGCTGATTCCCTTAGTAGAAGTATGAAAGTGGTTCACTTGGCAGCTGTAAGCACCCGTGAATCATACATCAAAGAAAGAGTCAGAAGTGCACAAGAAACATATGCATTTTTCAAGACCGTGACATCTTACCTAAAGAAAGAGCCCACTAGGCTGAAGTACGAAGGTTATTATATGCTCAATGATGGTCTGCTGACTTACAAGGGTAGATTTTATATTCCAAATTGTCACGAATTGAAGAGGTTCATAATGGATGAACTACAAAAAATACCATATACTGGTCATCCTGGTTATCTTAAAATGATCACGGCCACTAAGAAACTATTTTATTGGCTTGGACTAAAAAAGGACATAACTGATTACTTATCTAAGTGTCTAGAATGTCAACAATTCCAAGCGGAGCACCGACACCCAGTAGGGCTGTTTCATCCCCTACCAATTCCTGGATGGAAATGGGAAACCATATCCATGGATTTCATCACAGGATTACCAAGATCAACCAAACAGAATGATGCCATCATGGTAGTTGTGGACAAACTAAGCAAGGTTGCTCACTTCATACCCATAAAGTCAAATTTCAAGGAAATATATATTGCCAACATTTTCATGAAATAGATATTCAGAATGCATGGCATTCCTAAAGAAATTATATCCGACATAGATACAAAGTTTATTTCAAACTTTTGGAAATATCTATCTGCTGGTTTTGAAACAAAATTTTTCTTTAGTACATCCTATCAACCTCAAACTAATGGGAATATAGAGAGGGTAGACCAAGTATTAGAAGACATGCTGAGGATGCATGTAATGCATCAACCCGAGAAGTGGGAGGAATCCCTACCATTGGTAGAATTTTCCTACAACAATGGCTATCAAGAGTCATTAAAAATGAGCCCTTTTTAAGCCCTCTATGGAAGACAATGAAACATTCCAATCAGTTGGAACAACCCAGTAGATAGAGTTACAATTGGGCCAGATATGCTAAAGTAAATGGAACAACAACTAATTCAGATCAGACAAAATTTGAAGATAGCCTAGGATAGACAAAAGAGCTATGCAAACATGAAGATGACTCCTAGAGAGTTCAAAGAAGGGGATCATGTGTATCTCGGAGTTGGACCCAGAAAAAAATCTTTGAGGATGGGAGCTTCTGCCAATATGGAACCTCAGTATTGTGGACCCTTTGAAGTTTTGGATAGAGTGGGACCAATAGCCTATCAGCTAGCATTTATTCCCACAGTGAAGGCACATAATTTCTTCCATGTTTCTTTATTAAAGAAGTATGTACATGATTATAATAATATTATTGAATGGTCTATGATTCAAGTGGAAACCAAGGGAGAATTCCTGCCAGAACCTCAATGCATAATAGACGGGAATGATACCCCACTTAGGAACAAAACCATTGCATAGGTCAAGGTGCAGTGGAAACACTTTGGCCCAGATGAGGCTACATGGAAAATGGAGGATGCCATGAGGCAAGAACATCCATTTTTGTTTAATTCTGTACCTATAGAGCACATTGACAGATAGAACATCGAGGATGATGTTCCTTTAAGGGGGAGAGAATTGTAATACCACTATTTTTCCCAGTTTGTAAATATAAATATAACTAGCAAAGATATTATGGCAGACTAAGCATGTGTGAATGTTTGATTTGATGAACCTTTGTATAAAAGGGTCAATGTATGAATTTTATGTTATTAATAGAAATTGGATATGTGTTGCTCAACTGCTGAAAGGGGGGAGTTTTCCAAGATAGACCATGGATTCTATGTGTTGAGCTCCAGTTTTGTCATACTTTTTGTCATAAAAATACACTTATCATAACACCTTCTCCCTGCATTTCGTCAATAATATATCGCTAATTACACCATAAACCTCCACTATCTCTTGTTATTCATCCTATGTGGTTAATACATAATTTTCCATATTTTTAGTGATTAAAAGGATGATTATACAATAGTTTTTTCGATGATGGTTTAATCCTATGTTTCTATGTCCAAGCAGCATGTTCTATACTGTTCAGGTTCCGGTATATGCACTGTCCATGTTCCGGTACCTATATTGTTCCTTTTCCGGTACTCACATTGTAGGTAATTCGATACTCCAAGTCATTCAGTACCAGAAGGTTCTACAGTCAACTGATACCTTCACAGCCATCTAGTACCCACACTCTATGTCATCCAATACTCTGCAATGATCCAATACTACCTTTGCGTTCATCCGGTACCAGCTCTTTGCCTCTTCCGGTACCAGATTGCGCCTATTCCAGTACTAGCTCCATTCAGTACTACCATTACATTGGTCTGATACCCATAGTCGTGACTGTGTTCATCCAGTACTAAACCCCTGCCTACAAGATTTTGGTACTAACTGTTCTAATCCGGTACCAACTGTGCTAATCCGGTACTAGAAATAATTCAAAATTTTGGAAAGCTTCTAGAGGAAAATCGGGTACATGGGTTTTGTCCAGAATGATGTTTTCATGTGGAAATGTGTGACATAATTCACCCATATCACACGTGTGGACCTCCATCTTAGGGGGAATGATTCTGCCAAAATTAGCAACAAAACTAAAACTGCCAACTTGTGCCTCGATTTTCATGCACATGGGAGCATATTTTGCAACACCGAAAAATGGGTTTTTAGAAATATCATCCAGATACAGAACCTAGAAACCATTTTATAAATTTCGAATTGGTTGGGAAGATATGCCTGGATCCATAACTCGAATCTGCCCAAATTGCAATAAAACCCAGTTTTTTGAGGATTTTATCTAAAAATGTAATATTTGAAATCTGAGCATTGGGATTCGGTCCCATACACTCCTAAATGATTATTCATTTATAAATAAGCCTCATAGGGCTATGATAAAGAGCCATTATTTTTATGAAGGTTTTGTAAGTAAGAGGTTTGGTCTTGTGAGGAAGCTTTAAGGAGTTAATTATCATGTAAAAACAGAGTTTCTGATCAAAATGGAGAATTGACTGTTGCTGATTCATTGTGCATCTTCTTCACTTGAGATGATTGCATTTTAAGAATGGTTATTCAACATGGGAAGGGCCCCTCATTCTGAGTAATACCCTGCTACCCTATTTTACTCTCATAGATTAGATTGCTTGTGTTTATTTTTGTATAAATTTCATTTCTACTTTAGTTTTTATCTTGTTGATTTGCATTCAGTTTTTGTAGAGCTGGAAGTTCAGTTTCAAGATTAGCATATACATATTAACACATACTTAGGAATGATTCTTCAATTAGTGTAATAGTGTTTTGTTTCTATAATTTCATTGTTTGCTCATTCCACCATTGGATATTGAAGTGTCTTATTACCATCCCATTCATTGACATTTATTTGTAAAATTATGCTTGGAAATCCAATAAAACAGTATAGAAGAAATTGTTCTAATACCATTGCACCATATTCTTACACTTTGATTTCTTTTACTGTTTATGAGAAATTGTCAAATCAACAATTTGGGTGAACATAAAAGAGTGCATTTCTCACTATCCAATCTTGTCATTAAGCAAATATCCATTCTTCTTTCATGCATTTTCTGTAGAGCACTCTTATTTTTGTTGACACTTGTAACCATTTGAAGAATTGTTCTTGAGATCCAATTTTAGATTAATTTCGCTTATTGGTCATTATTAGTATGTTTTCATTGTGATTTGGCTTTCCCATAGTTTAGTTTCTATCGAGAATTTCATTTTCGTTTGTTTGTTTCTTTTATTGCATTTAAGTGTGGATCCGCTATAGGAAATAATCATTGAAGGACATAAAACTTAAGTAAGCTACCCATGATTAATCACACAAACATCACCCTGAGTGCATGAAAGACTGTGAGCTAATCCTTTATGACACTAAGTTATTCCTACGCCCCAGTAATGAATCCTTAGTGTTAATTTGTTGTAGTGTGGGTTTGAAGATTGTTTTTCCGACTTTAGATTAGGCTAGACTAGGCTTTAATCCTGTGTTTCCTGCACCTACACCTCGAATCTTACGAACCCCAGTTGATAATTAAATGTGGGAATTAATAGTGCATATATTTAGCCCCAACATTTTGGCACCGTTGCCGGGGAGGTGCTAAAGGGATTAGAGCATAGGTAGGTTGCTTTTATTTCTCCAAAGCCTTGAATGTTCCTTTCATGCAAGTGTGTTTCTTTTCATGCAAGCGTGTTTATTTTGATGCAAGTGTGGTGTGATTTTAAGGATGACCTAAGGGTGGAGAGAAGACGGTAAGATGTGAGGGAAGAGCCCACACATCCACTTTAGTGGGGTTACTCCAAAGTTAGGTTGTCCTCTTCCTTTTAGTAGTTAGAATTTGTGCTTTATTAGCATTAGCCATTTTTTATATATATGAGAAGAGAAGCTAACTTGTGTGAATAGATAACTTAGTGACAACAGGATCCTAGTAGCACAGTGGTGCTTCAAGTATATAATTGGTTTGCTTACATTTTATTTTATTTTTCTTCTTTTTATTTCCTTAGGATTTAAAAAATAATAATTTGGGCACTGTAAGAACCCCCCCTCTACACTAATCCATGTGTGAAATAGGACCCATAAACCAGCAACAAGGAATCAAAGATGATCAAGAGTTTGGAAGAACTCTCTCCATCCTAGCAGCAGCTGGGATCTCAATATCTACCTCGCAAAAAGAACAAATATTGACAACAGTCAAGAACTTATCCGCCTCTCCAGAAGTGATAGAAAAACAAGATTTCCATAAGCTACATCCACAAGAAGATCTAGAAGCCTCTTTTGATCACCCTTTCCAACCTGTAGAGGAGACTGACGAATCATTCAATGGAGAGAACCTGCTAGAACCTGAGATCAAGGAGTTCTTGACATGCATATCGTGAGATCTAGTATGCATCCAAGAGACAAACCATCCAAAAGAAGATGATTTGCGTGGCATGATAGAGGGAGACATGCATAGTGGTCTAAATAAGGAAGTGAACCAAGAACATCAAGATTACATTGAACATTGGTTCCAGACGATGACAATATTGAAACACCACTCTCTTCTTCAACAACTCTCCACATCATCATCAAAGCAGTTGGTTCTTCGTATTCTGGTATACATTAAAGCTTATCTTTCAAACCCGAGTATGAATGTATTTCTACACTTATTACGCACATGGTTACATTGGAAATATTCTTACACATGAAATTTAATTTCTTGTTCTTAGATAGGATAGAATAAAAGTTGCATGTTAGTTAACCTAGTTCTAAATAAATGCAACATCTTTCGTGTTTCTTTTCAAATAAATGAAATGAGATGAAGATAATATCGGTGATCTAACATCAAAAACCAAAACAACTTAAGATATTTCTTCTTTTTATTACATATAGATTTCTGACTATTAATAATAACAGTTGCTCATAAGCCTAATTTTTAAAATATTATGGGGATTTACAAAATATTTAAGGTCTGCATAATGATGCCCATAGGTAACTTGTACATCCTAGTTTCATATTAGAACTGGTTATTCAAGCATTCTTATCAAATAGTAGCAGGAGAGTGAATGAAACTCCTACTTGTGAGGGAACACAATCTTATATGGAGAAGATGAACTTGGGAACTAGAGGCACCTTTAGGTCATTCTCTCATGGCCTCATCCACCACACATTAAGTAAGTTTGACCATGATATGTCTTTCGACTAATCTTGATACATAAGTCTATTTTTCATACGAACAATCTTTTATGGGCAATCTATAAAATATCTTCCAACTCAATACCATCCCATCCTGTAAAAAGGTTTTCAAATATGCTCTCCCATTCACCCATGCGAAAAAAATCTATAAATTATATCTTAAGGGTAAATATTGGGACAAGAGCCTTTGATGGAAAATGGGTTTAAGAGGCTAACCCGTCGAGATACTGAACAGGTTTGCTAGCAGCGGGTACCTGCCTGTGGTATAACTAGGCAAACCCATCAGGGTACTAAATAGGCTCGTGGGCAATGGGGCATTCTTCCTGGGAAGGACATTTCTTAGATGTCAAAATTACCCCATCGGAGTACTGAACAGGCTTGCTGGCAATGGGTTCTGATTTTGATGTCTTCATTATGCCTAATCTATATTTGTTTGTATGAACAATATACTTGTGTAAATCGTTAAGAAGAAGCATGCATGGTTGAACAAAAGGATAATGAACCTCATCTAATTTCCATTTGAGAATGTCCATAAGATGGTCTTAAGACCCTGTCATTCATACCTAGGATGTCATTTTCCTAGAGGCGGGACCCATAAGTGTAGGAGTCTAATAAACTCAAATGCGAACTTTATCAATATCACTTGAATGACATAGATTCTTTGAGAAATTAAACAGGGATGATTGGTTTCCTATTGGTTTCTCATTTATTAAAGACGACGTATCTCCTCATGTTCTCTTGTGTAAGGATAAGAGGAAAAATCCCCCATCATAATTTACATGGTTTCTTGAGCATACAACTGTTAATGATCGATGAAATCATATGTAATAAGTAATTTAGAAATTTCCTTTATGCTTGTAATATTTTAAAATAAATTTCATTTCCAAATTTACAAGCATGAATATGGTTTAATTTTTGGTTGTTTCTTTACGCATGGCATCAATGTATATTTATTCTCTGGTAATAATAGTATTGGTTTAGTTCTTTTAGATTTTTCTGTTCCAATACTGTTGGTACAGGAACCAATAGGTTTCTGTACCAACAATACAAAAATTTAAATCTTTTTTGAGGGTAATTTTTGCAGGATATTTTCAGCAGCTCTCAACTCTAGCATACTTCATTTCTCTCCTTCAATCAACATGCACCGGTTCCACATAGTCCACTTTCACCTTGCAAGAATTTTATGTGCTAATGAGAGTTTGCATGAGGACATGCAAACTAGCGGGTTTGGGGGAGAGAGAGACATAAATAATCTCAGTAGATCAACATTCTTCAACTCTCTCTCCTAGATATCCATTAGTTCACAACCTTGCTCCACTTCATCTTCAAATTTCAGCAGTCTACATCATGGTTTTGCAAACATTTTGTCATGTTCTTCTAGTTTCCACTTAAACATGCATTAGAATTCAAAGCAAGGGTAACTTGAGGTAAAACTGGTACAAATCTTTTTAATTTAATAAGAATGTGGAAAACATGATGCATAACCACTATTACCCACTCCACACTCCACTATGCATTATCACAACTACTCAAGAAGCCCTCCATATTCACTCCACTTGTCATAATGAATAATATACTCTGGTGATAAGACCAAGTAATGAAAAGGAAATATGTGGTATACAAATACAAAGAAACATCTATAGTGTCTTCTCTTCGTACATCATAAAGCATTCTTAAGCCATTCAAAGAGGATGAAGTCGTTGTTGCCTATCCAAGCAAAGAACCACAAAATAAATATTGGTCTTAAAATTGATGTCCAAGTTCATACGACCACCATCAACAACATTTTATAAACCATTATCCATATGCACACCATTCACCATCACTTTGATACCTCATCCATTGCTTGTCCTCCATTTTTATGATAATTTTGTTTCTCTGTTTGAAATCAATCTGTGGCAGTTTCCAAAGTGTCATTCCACAAGAACCAACACTTACACAAAAGAAACAATGTCACGTAAATCTATAAGCAGAGTATCATTAGTTCTTCACCTTGTTTGCATGAGGACATGCAAATCCTTGGGTTTGGGGGTGTGTTGAGCTCCAGTTTTGTCATACTTTTCGTCATACAAATACACTTATCATTACACCTTCTCCCTGCATTTCGTCAATAATATATCGCTAATTACACCATAAACCTACACTATCTCTTGTTATTCATCCTATGTGGTTAATACATAACTTTCCATATTTTTAGTGATTAAAAAGATGTTTATAAAATAGTTTTGTCGATGATGGTTTAATCCTATGTTTCTATGTCCAACCAGCATGTTCTGTACTATTCAGGTTCCAGTATATGCACTGTCCATGTTTTGGTACCTATATTGTTCCTGTTCCGGTACTCGCATTGCAGGTCATCCGATACTCCAAGTCATCCGGTACCAGAAGGTTCTACAATCAACCGATACCTGCACAACCATCCAGTACACACACTCCATGTCATCCAATACTCTGCAGTGATCCGATACTACCTTTGCGTTCATCCGGTACCAACTCTCTGCCTCTTCCAGTACCAGATTGCGCCTATTCTGGTACTAGCTCCATTTAGTAATACCATCGCATTGGTCTGGTACCCATATTCGTGACTGTGTTCATCCTATACTAAATCCTTGCCTACAAGATTCTGGTACTAACTGTTCTAATCCGGTATCAATTGTGCTAATCCGGTACTAGAAATAATTCAAAATTTTGGAAAGCTTCTAGAGGAAAATCAGGTACATGGGTTTTGTTCAGAATGATGTTTTCATGTGGACATATGGGACATAATTCACCCATATTTCACGTGTGGACCTCCATCTCAAGGGGAATGATTCTGCCAAAATTAGCAACAAAACTCAAACTGCCAACTTGTGCCTCGATTTCCATGCACATTGGAGCATATCTTGCAAAACCGAAAAATGGGTTTTAAAAAAATATCATCCAGATACAGAACCCAGAAACTGTTTTCTAAATTTCGAATTGGTTGGGAAGATATGCCTAGATCCATAAATTGAATCTACCCAAATTGCATTAAAACCCAGATTTTTGAGGAATTTATCTAAAAATGTAATATTTGAAATCTGAGCATTGGGATTCAGTCCCATCCACTCCTCAATGATTATTCATGTATAAATAATCCTCATAGGTCTCTGAGAAAGATCCATCAGTTTCATGAAGTTTTTGTAAGTAAGAGGTTTGTTCTTCTGAGGAAGCTTTAAGGAGTTAATTATCATGTAAAAACATAGTTTTTGATCAAAATGGAGAATTGACTGTTGCTGATTCATTGTGCATCTTCTTCACTTGAGTTGATTGCATTTTAAGTAGGGTTATTCAACATGGGAAGGCCCCCTCATTCTGAGTAATACCCTGCTACCCTATTTTACTCTCATAGATTAGATTGCTTGTGTTTATTTTTGTATAAATTTCATTTCTACTTTAGTTTTTATCTTGTTGATTTGCA